>CABFPE010000265.1:704368-723117 GCA_900660155.1 Hofstenia miamia
ATATATATATATAGGAATATTTTCTAAATTATATATAAGTCAAATACCGTTAATACCAAATGTATTTTTCGCTTAGTTATGTTGGGTAGAGCTTTCAATACCGTAATTCCTAATATCTTTTTTATGTCCTAATTTTTTTATTCCGTGTATATTAATGTCGGAATTTTTAAATGTCTTCTTTTAATGCCATTCATTTCGATTGTCACAAATTGATTTGAACCACTCATCTCGCATATTAATAGTATTATATTAGTATTTATTTTGTCATATTCTAATTTTTTGGTATTATGATAAATTGCCATATTCCTACTAGTGCTACATGAAGGCTTAGAGTTGTGGATTATTGGGTTATTATTAGGGCGACATTTCTTTTACACTTTTACACTAAAGTTACTTACAGTAGCTACATTAGTTACAGTATTTACATAACATAGGCGATTATTATATTTAGACGATTTATGAAAGGCCACATGTTTCCGAAATAACATAATTCTTTTTCATTTGCGGCCTTGTAAGGCTTGTAAAAATACGGGCTATAAAGCCTACAGGCCTGCTGGCCGGTGTGCAGCTCTGAGTTATAGTTATGAATTTGATAAATCAGCATATTTTTGTATATATTTGGTTAGGAGTGGTAACGCAAAAGTACCAATGTAAATCTTAAAATAGCATTCTATTTTATGTTAAGAAATAAATTTATAACATATCTATTTAACTTTCGTTGTAGTTAAAATGGTAAAATCAGTAAATTTCCATAAAATGAGCGGATTTTCACCATGGCAAAATATATAAAATAGACACTTCCTTTATAATTTATTAATGCTGATATTTGAATATTGCCAATAGAGTACAAGAATTTCTCCTCTTTTCAATTCAATATATCCAAGATTTTTAAAATTGTATTATCGACCCTAAAATAAAAAACACAACCGAATGATTTCTTAGTTTTCACATGCTTATATAAGATTCCTCGAATATATTGATTCTTTATTCAATCTGATTAGCTAAATGTTATACATTCTTGTGAAGATGATACATTATCGCAATGCAAACAAATATATAAATCGGATAAATATGCTCCATAAAGTAAGATTGAAGAGAAATTATCTAGTCAATTTTTGGTAACCTTTTACTATAGATACAACACTTTTTGAAAACTGCAGTATTTTCCAATAATTCTACAAGCTGTACATATTTTGCAAACGTTTTCAGAATTTGTCTAAAAACATATCAAATATTTTTGCATTTGGTTAATAGTCGCAGTCATGTTAAGTACAAACAAAGAAAAGCAATGTAAGAGGTCTACTGGAATATGTTTTTGCCTTCTGGCAAAAATGTAAGAAACTATTTTTTAAAATTATTTATATTTTGTTGTTATCGGTGAAAACAAAGGCTAGAGATTTAATGATTCGACTCAAATCCTCCAATTGTAAAAATAGAGATTTAATGATTCGACTCAAACCCTCCAATTGTAAAAATCACACTAATTCGCTCAAATGCAAATAACCTGTCTTCATGCTATAAACAAAAATTTAGTTTAAAGAAAATGTGAATCATTCATTGTAAAAAAAATATCACATGCAGTTCCTCTCGTATGGTGGTGCATATCTGCGTTGGCGTTGGTACCATTGCAGTGGTTGAGTGCAAGTTTAGGCAAAACTTATGAAACATGCATTGGCGGTCTCTGTTAATCAGGACTTGGAAAAAGTTAGGAACTTGATCTACAAATTTCAGAAAATTCATTTTTTCGAAATTCTTCCATATCGGCAAATTTGGTTATCGTATTTAGAATTGTTATCTCATATGATAACGATGTAGCCTCTTTTGCATCAAGTCTTCCTTGACCAGTGGTGTAGCGTGTGCTAAATTTTTAGTATGCGGTATGAAAAAATTCTATATTTTGGTTCAAAATGTGATATTGAAGAAAAACATGTGCAGATGATAATTGCAATTTACAAGCCAATAATAGAAATATAAAAAATTGATACTAAAAATATGAAGAAAGAAGCTGAATTGTGTAATTGTGTACAGATTTGGCTGAATGTTTAAGACAATTGATGTTTCAAACAGTGTTCAAAACAGTGCACTGTGTTTAGTTCTTCTCATTTTGTTGAAGATTTCAAAATATGTCATGGTTTGAAAAACTACAATTACTTTCAAGAAAATTTATGTTTTATAAAAATATTTTAAAGGATATGTCTGTGATGAGCAGATTAGAGTGGAAAAATAAGAAAAATTATATAATAATTCTTTCTTAAATAAAAATTTTTTCTTAGATTGTACATTTACTCAATCATCCATGCGGAGGTTTTATATTTTTTAATTGGAATTTCCAATTTTTACGGAAAACTATCCACATATTTTTGGAAGGTTATTTTTAAATGCTTCTTTCAAATTTTATTTAAAATTTGGAATTAATTTTTGCAATTCGCTCATTCCTGCTTACCTGTATGAAACAAAATTTGAATGTTGGTAAATTTATCATAATTAAACAATTGCTACTATATTTGCTAATTTTAGAATATTGAAGTATTTCTAAAAGCAGAAATATATTAAAGCATATCAAAAATTATTTCAAACAGAAATAATTTTAATTTATCTGTGTCGATTTGGCCATAACGAAACGTAAACCGCGATGTTGTCACTCGTTATAAACTTGAGAAATATGATGATTTCTCAATCCATGTGAGGTGACCATGAACGCAAACCTCCCAATGATCTATTTTCCATTGCGTGAACCAATCAGCAACGTTCTGCTACAATTCTGTGATGTAATTCTATCAGCTACGCTTAATTTGATGGTGTGCGGTAATTGAAACGCACACATTGCTTCTTGAAATTCTATTGGATAGGTGATATTGACTTAAATTTAAATGCAGAGTTTTCGAGTACTAGGAATGTTAAGAATTCGAACTCAAATAAGCTCGCAAAATTCGATAAGAAAAACTCGGAGGAGAAATCATCAAACCTCGAACTCGTTCGAAAATTCACTCGAAAATACCGTAAAAATTAATTTGTTTTAAATATCAATTTTCTTACCAATTACAAAAACTATTTTTTAGCTTAGAATTATTGTAAGATAAATGATTTTTACCCTAAAAATCTCGGAATTAGAAAAAAACTCGATTGAACTCGGAATTTCATTTAAAAAAATACTCAAACTCGAAACTTAAAAACTCGAACCCGGTCCGAGTAACTCGAACTCTACTCGAAAACCCTGCTTAAATGTATGAATTTATCATATGAATATGTATTTCGAAAGGTGATAAATGAGCTAAGCACATTAGATCATTGGTATATAAGGTTAAAACAGTCCAATATGTTAGCTTTACTAGAATTTTGAAGGCATGTATAATTGTAATATATTTGAGTTATCAGCACAATTCAACACAATTGATTCAGTGTGTGGTACATGTAATTTGAAAATCCCTAATTTGATTTAATTTTAATGCCAATATAAACTATATCAGCAATTACGTATTTTCAAATTGCAATGAACATAAAAAAACAGATGAATCGCTCAGTCAATAGGATAATTGAACTTACGAAGTTTGAAAATTTTTTTACCAAAATTTCAAATATAAGAATTCAGTAGAATTGTAAACAAGAAATTTCAATTTTAAATAGTGAGGTGTGCGCTGCACACCTCGCATCAACGAATAATACGCCTCTGTCTTTGCCATGATCTAAAAATATTAAAGAAAAACCACCACATCACAATCGATGCCCATTCTTAAGATCCCAAACTTCTTAAAGATATTTGCATAGCCCACAATCAAGTGCACTGAATTTCATAATGCACAGTAAATCAATATGCTAGAAACAAACAATGACTAAAAAAACACTTATTGACTTTATTAAGGTGATCTTCCATTTTATATAACTAAATTTCAGACATATAATATATCCGCCAATATATTTTATTTATAAAATTACTGATGATTGCAGTTGAAAAAGAGGCTGACAAATCTTTCTCTAAAGCTTTTCCCAAGCAAAATATACAGAAAAAAATTAACACCATTGTTAGTAACATGGGCCGAATTTCCAATGATTTCCAGTATCACAGAAAGTAAAGAGCACTTGTCGACAAACGAAGAGTGATGAACGAAAATGTACGTAACCTCAGCAACTGTTACGAATATTAGAAAACTAACAGAAATAATGAATAACAGTCTGTCAATACCACTGTTTTTTGATTTGGAGGTTTCATTTCTTAGTGACATCTTAACTCCAATCGTAACGTTACATGTTATGACGAAAATCATTGGGATTATCCCCTGGATAAATATTAAAATTAGAACAATCTGGGTACTTTTCCATGCAGGTCTTATAAGACACAATCCATTGGTACACTCGTAGAAAGCCAAAGTACAAGGCAATGCGATGGTTATGTAGTTGAAAATAGTAATAGCAAGCATGGTTTTTAAAGCAAAATTACTACTGGAAAAATGATTTTTGTAAGATATAGGGGAACAAACAGCTATAAGTCTATCGAAACTAATAACCACAACAATCCAATGAGCCACTCCAGTAGTTGCCCAATCAATGCTATTTTCTAAACACAACATTGCGGTAATTTCATTCATTACATAGATATAAGATAATAAAAGAGATCAGTTAAATGGTTATGTCTATATGGCATAAATTATATAAACAAGATGAAGCAGTAGATGAACCCACTGGAATATATTGACACTATTCAATGAGTTTCAGATATAAATTATTTATAAAATGATTCCCCAAATTTTTGAATCCATTTTTAATGCAATGCTAAATTTGTTTTTATTCACAAGATATGTCCTTGTGACAAGACATGATATTGGATAATACATGACTTCAATATGAAAGAACAATTGTTTCAAAGTAATAAATCATAATAGACAGATAAACAATAATAACCCATTTTAGCAAAAGCACTCCATTTTTTCTATAACTTAGCAAAATTTTTACCGATTTCTTGAAGAAAATATACATTGGGAACAGTCCAATCTAGAAATCTTTTTCCTTGTGTAATATCTACTGGACCATCAAATAATATAGAAGCGCTGTCCCAAATAGCTAAGGCTAAAATAGCATAAATCAATTTTTGAAGAAATAAGTTATACCAACAATTATTTGTGAAATATAATTTTAAATTAATTATAATAGGATGGTATTCTAAAGAACAAATTCAATATTAAATATTACTTTAATTGAACTACGGAACTGAATAAACTGAATTTTGTATAATGCTTTATGATAGACATTGTTTATCTTCTCTATTTTATATGCATGCTATAATTTAAAGGACTAAACACGATTTGATGATTAATAAAAATTAAAGACACATAAATAGATGCACATACTATGTGGGAAAATCAATATCAGCTGCACTGTGGGTACATGTGGTACACATTAGTTAAATGTACTGGCAAAGATAAAGTAGAATCTCTCTATTCTAATTTAATATTCAGCCAAAGGATTTCTTCATAAAAAAAATTGTTAACTGTCATATAGTACTTCAATTTTTCATTTTGTTGTTTGGAATGCCTTACTGTTTTCTCACTATCACAAGAAAGTTATTTGTTAAGCACATTGAAAATATTTAATAAAATATTGATTGAATTCAGTAACAAATTAAATAATTCTAAAAAATTATAATTTTTGAGTAATTAAATTTGCTGTTACATTTCATGAGTAGATTATCGATTATAATATATTTAGATTATAGATTTGCTTTATAGTATCTGTACAAAGTCATGACAGATAATAGATATAAATTTATATATATATATATATATATATATATATATTATATATATAAATTTGCTGTGCTGTATCATATTTTTAAAATAAATTTAACATTGTTTTTAAATTACAGTTGAACAATTTATTAATTTCAGGAAAAATTAATAATTTTCTTGAATAATTTCCGACAACTTCGATAATTTACATAAATCAAGGCGCTTCTTACAAAATTTAATATAGTTAAATTAATTATTGAAATGTAGTAAATTGAAATTATAAGAATGAGTTTCTCTGACGATTGTCAATGAAAAATTTATATGTATAGGTTTTGCATTTTTGCATAATTCTTAAAAATATTTTTGTGAAAATTCTTTACCATATTTTGCAGTTTGTAGTTCAAAATAGTTTTTGTTTAAATTAATTCTAAGAATAAAACCAATAAAAATGTTATATTTTAAAATTTCTTGTGTTTGAAACCTATGATTCAAAAATTAAATTTTTTTAAAAATTTAGCTCACTTTCATTTTAGGATTAGTTTGTAGACATTTGCAATGCTATAAGTGCATAAAACGTAAATACTTAAAACGGTCAATTAAATTTTTAATAGAATTTATAGAAAGCTGTTATGAAATACCTTGAATGTATATTGTGGCAGAATTGTTGACCTTCATTGAATAGATAGTGATAAAGCTCAGGCAATTGGCAAATAAACCAACAATTGAAAAGATGAGGGTATACCACCCAATTACATATCTAGACAACTTAGGCATAAGAAAAATTATATATATGTTACACCTTAAGAGAGAGGAGACACTGATAATATTTATATTAAATATCATGACAATGTGGTTTTCTTGCAACCGTTAATCATTAATGAATTTAAGAGTAATTTTAATTGGCAATAATAGACAATTATGTAAGAATTACAAAAAGGCACTTGTGCAGAAATGCTTGAAATGGAAAATCAAATTGTAAAAATACTTATCCGTGAATTTGAGTATTCATTTGTTTAGATAAGTGCTTGGTGGTACCCTATTGATGAATACAATTCCTCATCTTTTTTGTCATAGATGCAGCCTCCACTGGAATTCATCACATTAGCAGTCGAATGTAAAAATCATCGAATTTATAAGCCATTCTGATTTAAGGCATTTTAATTGGCTGACATAAAGTATTGTAACATAATCAGCTAATATAACTGAAAGGATTGGTTGAAATATTAATATGCTATTTTCAATCTAGTTTTTTGTAAATGACGGAATTTACCTTTGTTAGCATTGTACTGCATTTCAATATGTTGCATAGCACTAATAAATTAAAGTTAGAAGTTTGTCAATTTTTTTTACGTTAACTAGATGTTTTAGCATTACAAAAAACTCATACAATTATAAACTTTGAAATGAAAAAAGTGTTTCTACCAAGCCTAAGGGTAAGTGATGTTAAATTATAAGTGAGTTAATATTATAAACATATTGTGCACTAATGAGAATAAAAGTCTATTGAAGCAAGTTCTTATATAGATGCACTTCGACAAGAGTCCAAGAATTTGTCAAAGGATGAGTACATGGGCCATAACAATGAATAATAACACTAAAGTACTGCTTCTTATAAAATTGTGAATAAGTCAAATAGATCACACAATATTTACAATGCGATGTTTAATTCTACTTTGACGAGGCTGCATGGTAATCTGATATGATTTAGGACGGAATGGTGTATTTTTACATTTGCGTTATAATTGTTCCAATTATTACCAAATATTTATTAGTGAACTAGGAACAACTAAGCTAGATGGCATAGGCCCTTATTTTTTGAAAACCTACATTTTTGCCTGTCATTTCATTAGGTTTTTTTAAATTTATCATCCTTTTAGTACATTGTAAAAAAATTGTTATTTTAGCAATTCACAAATGAAATTTTACAAAACTAAGTCATTTTAATTTCATGTCAATGCTTACAATAAGTATGCGTGCCTCAATTATACTTTTTCAGCCCAAGTCGAAGCTTCTGACCACAAACTAAAATTCTCAGTTTTCAGCAAAACTAAAAATTCCAGTGAATGCTGAAAATTGCTTTCCGAATTTTATATTTTTAATAATATACATTTTACAAAAACCAGACTTTCGTCATTACCACATCAAGAACTGTATTTCACTCTTTCAAATTTGAAGAAGTACTTTTCTGAAAAAGAACTTGCATATAGAAATGACTGGTAACTGAAGAAAACCAGGCGAACCAAAAATACTTTAGCAAGATCGAATTTGTCATTTTTGAACTGGAAAATATTTTTACTCTTGGAAACTGTTGTAGAATTTTATTAACAAAATTTTGAGCACATACTATTCAATCTAATTATTTCCAATTGCATATATATATACATATATATATATATATATATATATATATATATATTTCTGCTTATGCGATGTACAAATTTTGAATATGAAACCCGAACAGAAGAAATAATCTTTAATAAAACATGACTTGGGCACAGAAGAAAACCTATTCGAGTTTGGAATTTGGAGTGCATATTTTACACATTATTAAGTTTAACTTTAAGTTCTTCCAACTAGTAGCTTTTACAATGAAATTTATTGAAGAAGGAATTTTAATTTCGTATATTTATCGATGCTAAAAAGAAGAGTTAGTTTCTGCAGATTTAAGCAAAACGAAAACGTTTTTCAAGAGTATCACTCAGTGATAATAAACTGTTTGTTGTCTTTTAAAGGGACAAACCATTTTCCCACATTTTCAAACACTTTTGTCCAAGCCTATTAAGAAATTTGCAAATTTTTAGTGGATGTGCACACATGAAATGGTGAAAATGTACACAAAAATGCATTGCAAAATCTGATGTACTTGAAAATTTCGTTTTCTTTAAAGTTTTAGATTATCTTCTACCTAATATTCATGTAAACTAAGGTTTAGTGCATATGGACGCAATGCAAACCTTCACTGTTTCTCTATATGTAAATAAATCTCCCAAACCCATACATTAAAAACAAAGTCAAAACCCTAACCTCTACCAGAATCTTGTAAATATTATTTGAAATAGCAGAATTTTAATTCGATGTTTGAAAAAACTTCAACTACTTTAACAAGAAATCAAATCAAATAAAAATCCAATATTTAATGGAAATCTACTACCGTTTTTCATAGGTTTAATCGATTAACTGTAACAGCGGGTAATGATTTTTCGAATTTTTAAAGTTTTTGTGTCTGCTGAAAGTGTACTGTGTGGGAGCGTTTTCCTAAACACCAAACTTGTTTTGAACAATGAAATAGTCCAATTACTTCCTCATAAGTTGATAAAATTATATTTTTAAATAAGAACATAGCTTAATTTAATCGCGATTAATGTCTAAAAAATTGTCAATTCATCAGCTAAGGATATCCTTAATCAGGAAGTTTTTTAAAAAATCAATAGAATGAATTGAATAAATGCATTTCCAAAATAATAGGTGATCAAAATGGACAATTAGAGCAAATTTTCACAGATCCCAATTCTTAGAAGAAGGTTTTATTGTACATGATACACGATGAATGAAAAAAAATAAATTTACCCTTAGAGTCAATGCATGTACGTTTACAAACTTTATTGGACAAACACAAAAAACGAACATTCCAACTTCAATTTCTGTTGCTTGCAAAAAAATGAATGTAGTCAGCTTTATCTTGGTTGGCAAAGTGAAACAAAATTCGTAAAAGTGTATTAAAAATAGACTATCAGTGAGCTTGAAAAAAACTAATATGCAATAGATTGAAATTGATAAACTATTATTTTGACCCAGGTATGTTTATAAATATCATTGCAATACATATATGCACATATTACCCCAAGATGTGAATTTCGTGAAATCCTAAAAATTTTAGTGAAATTATGAAATTTTTATTTCATTTAACGACTTCGTAAATTCACAAAATTTTTTAAGGAGGCCTGGAATTAAGATTTTTCCATTGAATACAGAAAAGTTCTAAATGCTTTATTGTTTAAATGAAGTGAGTAAATTGAATTAGCAATTTCACAAATACACTAAAATGTGAAAATTTCACAAAATTCCAAATTTTAAAAATCTTACTGCAACATACATGGACCTGCTCTTCCCACACGGTTTTCAAATTATTACGGGCAGATAGCATATAAGCCACTTAATCTCTCACGATTTCCAAATTTACTAATAGGCTTGGAGAATGTTATTATGGAAAACGGTTTGTCCTTTGACAAGACCTCAGGCTGTTTAAGGTTATCAATCAATTTGTTCACAATCAAAGCATTTCTCTATAATTATCCGTTTTCTTGAGACGCCTCTTCCTTCAACAGTCAGAATCAGATTGCAACAGCGGATTACTCTGGTGGGAGAGTTGATAACGAATCCATCTGTAAATACAATATTCACCTCCAAGTCATCTCTAACAATCCTGTAACTATGCTGCCACTGGTTTTATGCATTTGCACCAATTCACCTAAAGAAACAATTATTAAAAATGCCAGTAGCCGTTTATATGGTATGAAATTGCTTAGGCCAATAACTAGTAAAACCAAATTGGAAATAGTATGCCTTACTACTGTGCAAAGTGTAATGGATTTTGCGTCACCAGCTTTTACATATCTTCCGAAAAAAACTTGAATTCAAACAGCAGAAAGTACAACAACGGGCAGAAAAAATCATTTCATCATTTGAGATTTTAAATTCCAAGAAACTGTTAAAGACCGCAAATATCATTACTTCTATTTCAGAAAACCTTTTCACGAAATCATTTAGTTACTTCAATGATCCCTAAAGTTGCCTAGATCTGGTAATTATTGTTATAAAAATATCAAACAGAACGAAGAAAACATCACAGTTTTTTCCGCTTTGCTTTTTTTATCAAATCAGAAATGCAAAAATTTGTCTATTTTTTTCAAGTAGCTTCAATTTTCCTGTTTATTATTGTGGTTTTTCTCAAATATACGATTTTATATATTTTATTTTATTGAAATATGCGACCTTAATTCTATTCTGTCGACACTGACCTTCGGACCATTCCAACAACGTCACTTCACTCAAAGATTTAAGCCTAAGATTTTTGGAAGCCTTGGAACGCTTCTAAAAAATGTGAGTGCATGTCTATCTTTGTCCATGACTCGAAATGACTAAGATATTGTAGAGAATATTCAACGAAATATTACGAACTTCATGCATTGAAAATTAAAGAACAGCATGTGATGGATGTTATAACGAACTTCAAATCACCAAATAATGGAGCAAGAATTCGCATGTTGTTTCAGAACATAACATACACAAGATAAAAATGTTTGTATAATTTTGAAATAAACGATTGTTATACAGTAAATGGATTACCAGTAAGTTCAAGTGGGACTATTTTTTCACATGGGCAGTGAGTAACAATTAAAGTTTTTTTAAATTCAAAGTAATACAAATTTAAGCAAATAATTAGTATTTAACTATACAATTGAAATATTATTTGACACTTACAAATTTACAACATGCAGGTTTTTACAAATGTAGTTTGACCATGAAGTGAATTTTTCATTTTAGCTTAATAAACACAAGTTCTTATTTACTGTATAATATATAAAGGTATAATTTTTACAAATTTGTCAAAGTCGTTTAAACATAATGTCATTTTTCCTAAAATGCTATATTTTTTTGTATTGAGGTAATTCTCTAAATTAGTTAGCTTCCCTAGTTAAAACTATGGCCGGACGTAATTCTCTGTACCCTGCATTCACTTCTGGTTGTAATGGTATTTGCATGTCACTCACTATTTACTAAACTGTTTTTTCATTCGTAAATGATTTATTCGAAGTATGAAGGACTAACCTGTAGTTCTGATTAAGCAAGTGAGCAAGTCAATATTTAATAAGTTAAAATATTAAGGAATGCGAAATTCCACATCGTAGATTGAGGTAAAATTCCTATTTTTGTAATATTTACATTGTTCTCGTACAGAGATGGAAATGGAGTAAATTTTTGTGACCTGCCCTGCCCTATTTCGATGTGTTGACATCTGCCACATACTACCGCAATCTTTATGATCTATCTCCCCAAATTGCCCCACTCAATTTAATTATCGCTCCAAAAACTACTTGCGATATTTTATTGTCCCATATTTGTTCGATGACAATTTTTATAGCAATGCACCACACAACCTGAGCCAAATATTTTGAATCCTTACTATCTAGAAGATACAGAATCATTACTGTCAATTGGAATCAATAACAATATATATTATAATTATTAATTTGCCAAATAACAAATTTTAACTCTATAAAGCAAATATTTTATGCAATATATTTATGCAAGAATAATAGCAAGCCTATTGATGACAAATCAGATCAAGAAGATCTTGTTGGTATTATTGAATGGAATCCAATTTCGCTAGGAGCTTGAAATACATGGTAATTGATTTTTCAAAATTTCCAAGTCAATCAAAATTTTATCAAGTAGGGAACTGTGATGTAAGAAAATTACTTTTACAATATTGCCAGTTCTTTGGTTCAGTTTTTCTCAACTCGAAAGTGTTTTTACCCCACTTTTGCCGCATGGGTACTCACTTTAGAAAAATCTTCTCCCATGCCCGCCCCGCTTACATCTCTGATCTCGTATGATATATTTATAATATTTGCGTGATAAAATCAGCAGCTTAAATTTTTTGCATTTATTTTTTACATTTAAAGACGCCAACTAGAAACCGCAAAACTGTTTTAAAAAAAATAAAAAAAATAATTCGTTATGATCTGCTGAATATCTTTTAGAACAGTTTATTAGAAAATCAGATGCTCATATGTTCAAAATATAACTTCTTGAAAAAATTAATCTACCAAAAATGTCAATGGAAAGGTTTTTCCAATTAGGTTTTCTCAGCTTATCAACAAAAAACCTACAGATTAGATTTATTTGATATAGTTTTTATTCTTTTAAAATATGATCTAAGTGTTAGCAAAATAGTTTGCTAATTAAAAATGTTGTATGAACTTTCATTGCATGAGAGCCATGTCATTATTTTAGAATCAAATGTATGAATCATGAAAAATTTTGGAAGACTTTGTTAGAATTTAGTCGTAACAGTAATATCAGTAATATAAAGATTCAAATAAAGCCAATAAGTGCAATTCACGAGAAGCAGTTAGAGTAATATATGTATTTCTGGGTATATAGTCTTCAAATAAGTCTAGGCTCATTAACAGGAAACAGTAACAAACAAACGAACTGGTTTATATGTAGTAATCATGCGAGTGATTTTATAAACCTGTACAACAATTTTGTTTGGTGGTAATTTTGAATTTAAAAATTTCAGGTTTTAAAATATGTAGTTTTTTCTGTTGAGTTTTTCTATTAATAATCGAAACTGATCCAAACCGAGTGTAATTTTCAGTAATCTCGTGCCTAATATATACGTGTAGATGTCAGTTAGAATTGCAAATTGATTTAATTGTAATTTATTGAAAACAAGAAAAAATGTATTTAGCTTAGAGGATTCTGTGAGATATTTTTAGTCAACGTGTAATACATTTTAAAACTCAATCCAAATAGGCATTTAAATTTCTCACCCAGCTCTATCTAATCCATTCTAGTCTTAACCAATTTTACTTATGATTTTATAAAAAACAACGTAAAAAGCATTCTTGTGCTAATGATTGATTAGATGAAATAAGTTCAAAATACAACGTGTAGTGTTCTATACTGAAAAATGAAAATTTTCTTTGAATAGCAAATTTTAGCTTTCATTGTAAAATTTACGCATGTTTGCCTATTTCCTATTCCAGCGCTAGTATTTACCGTCAACCTACGGGTATTTACACCAAAAACAGGTGGCTTAAAATGCTTCAAGTTATATAGATAAGCATCAGGCACTTGTGTGAAAAAGAAAATTCTAAGAAAGTGAAAAACTTCAGAAAAATGTTAACCTTTTAAATGTCACAGGCCACATATATTCATCTTTAGAGCCACAAAAGAATTTTTTTCAAAATTGCTTGTATAAATATAATTTCACATGACCTGCACAGATGTCTAAGAAACTTTAGCTTAAGAACTATTTGCTAGAAGCAAACAAAGACCAAGAATTTAAAAAAAATGAAGAATTTGAGCTCCCTAATCTGCTGAGAAGCACTCTTTTGTGCCAATAATCAGATTTCAAACCCTGAAAATTGCACAGAGCTCAACACTTACAGTGAAAATACGTATTAATTGGAGTTTTGTGAGGATAGAATTTAATTGTTATCAGTCCCTTTAGTAGCATTATATTTGGCCGCAGACCTTACCCATGAACTTTTCTAGTCCACAAGACTTCTTTTTTTCCAACCAAATTTGCAAAAAGTATGAGCAATAATATTCTATATTCGTTGTGCTAGTTTTTTTATAAACGCCCCAGTGCAATGTTTGTAGTAGTTCCAGTGAAATACACGTACTTAGTCCCAGGTCTCAGTTTCATGGGCCTGCCACATCAGATTCAATTGAACTGAATGGACTCGCACAGTACCGATTTGCACGTGTAAGTACCGAGCTGCAAATAGTTATTTTATTTTCGAATACATGAAAAAAACGCTAAGCACTTTTAGCTAAATATTTATATGCCTAAATACCAAATTTTGCAAAATAAATATCTAAATCAAATTTAATCTCTAGACGATCAAAAGGGGTGGCAATGCACTCCATCAGTATATTCATTCGAAGAAGGTTTTGAAAATGAAATTGTATAATATGGGTGAGCAGTGAGATTTGTAAGTGGGCCGTGCTTGATGTCGTCCAAGAATCATTGCTCAAGCCGACTTGGGTCTGATTTTCATTTTCTGATATATTTTATTATAGTAAGCGCTGGTAGCATAACTACGCACTGAAAGTAACAGTTCCAGTTCTTTAGATGATTACCGATAATCCACATTATGAATTTTAATTAGAATATTAAGTCCAATAAATCCCATGAGAGTTGATAGTCATGCAAAATCTTTGGCAAAATTTTCGGCTGGGCCTGCCAGCAATGTGCTAAGAATTAAATATTAAATTACTTGATTTACAAAGCGAGTTTTTGTGCTAATGTGATTTGGGCACACCTCTATTGTCATAAGCATGACTATTTTCGATAGAAATTTTTGATTTTTTTCATACAATTATATCATCATAAAACATTCCAATACCAGAGGAATAAATCATTCTATTGCGTCAATCCCAGAGAATGAAAATACCTCTTTGTTTCATGTAATCCAAATCCAATTTAGTGCAGAAATTATATGGGAATTCTAAGTGGGTATACATAACTAGTACTATTCTATCCAATTTTTTAGATAAGTAATACGAATTTGTTCAAGCAGTCAAAATCTGTTTCAAAGGTTCTAAATATAGAGAATATATCAACGTTTGATAATCAACAGCTTCAATTACTTGCAAATTGTAATTGTTTACAGCATTATTAACATCTTACAAATCTCAAAACCATTGCAACTGTTGGACATGAATGGCGTAATTTCTACCTACCTTCTGAAACAAATTTTTAAAAATTTTTGGAGTTGGGATTGGGTGCCATTGAAAAATTGTTTCATTATTTTAGTTTTTACAGGAAAAGCTACTGTTACTGCAAAGTGATATAGCAAATTTAAACTAAAAGTCACAAATGCTTTTCAATTGAAACAGTTTTTAAAAGCTTTTCTTGAATGAGCTTGCATTCTAGTAATGTAGCTCTTGACATTTTCAATAACGTTGCTAATTCATTTTGAACTAGCTTAAGCCTTATTATAAAACTGCCATTACAAGGCATCATTAAATGTCAAATCTCTTTTTACATCTTACTTCTACTTAGTTGCTCAGCATCGTTCTTTACTTTTTACAACAAAATTTGATTTAAAAATATTTGCTAAATTTGTTTCAATGCATTTTATTTCACTACAAGTAATTATAGAGAAATCAGCTACTAACGTTATTTTCATGCAATTTCGGAATTTAGTAAAACAGAAATGGTAATTTTTTGTTGGCCGCTCAATGTATAGCTATGGTGAAAAAATGAGAAACAGAATTTTTTCAATCTCTTAGCAGCAAAAACACGCACATTAACAAAATTTATATCTATCGATGGCAATTAAGTTTTCTTTAAGTTTATGCATAAGAAATTTTACAACATTGTCTAAGGAGTGTTCAGAGTATGACACTTTAATGAAGTGAAAAGACTTACGTACTGTCGTTGAAAGGGTTTTGTATTTAAAATATTTTTTTCATTTTTTTTAAAGGAACTATAAATTTCTCCGAAATGAAACAATATTATATTTTTTGTAAACATTTTATTGATATTTTACATGAATTCTATTCCAGACGTCTTTTCAAATTTGTGACTATTTACTTTTTTGCAGAATTTTGGTTCTTATTGCAGCTGTCATTTTTACTTTATTATAAAACGTAATTTCATATTAATTTTAAACTTTAGGACACACAGCATTATCTTTCCCTAAATACTCTTTGTAGAATGGATAAGCCATTTCAAAAGGAACTATACATTGTTACCTTCAGATTCTACGTCTTAAGTTTTTCTTATCTTAATTCATTTGTAGAGTCATACATCATATTGCCCTTTTGGAGACGTATCCTCCATTTCATTCTTCAGTATGATTCAAAATATTCATCTCTTATAAATGTGTAAAATCAATTTTATTACATCGTTATAAAATTAGTATTTTCATCAAGCGAATCTTCACTAGTCAGTTAATAATTTAGTCAAAGAATTCCACTGACTTCTATTAAGTGCAATTAGTGTGGTATTACCAGGCAAATTCGATTTTCATAATAATGCGAGTTAGAGCTTGGAAATTGTGCATGTCCATTTGGTATAGTGAATTAAGTTAATCGATGTGAAAAATTTTTCAAAGATAGGATTTAATTATATGAATATGACCTAATTTGCATACTAAATTATTACATTTCATGGCCTCACGAAATTTACTCTCATTTAGAAAACATATGAATTAAGTTTATTCTCAACTGCTTTTAGTTTGCAAGGATAATATCTAGTGCAAATAAGTACCATTTTGGTTTTTATCAAACCAAAGAATAATGATTTGAAAATGACATTTCAAAAGTTGTGCTACCCAATTAGTATGCATATGTCTTGTAACTGCTATATCTTTAGTTGAATCATTGCCAACGTGGTACCTGCACTAGATTGAGTCTGAATCTATATACTCTGAAAAATTTTAACAAGTTATCATCAAAATTAAGATTATTATGGCAATTTCAGTTTCGCCATTAATGCCAAAAAGTACAACTGGAAAAGGGAATTTTAAAGTAAAAGATAACTAGAGGGAACAGTAGCCCTTGTACCCAGACAGAGTATCTTTGTTGATTTTAGTCAAACAATAATCTGCAGACGAAATGGTAAAATCATTATTCAAATATCTTCAGGAAAAAAAATTGTATAGCATTTCAAACCCGTTGTCATGCGTATGCAATGAACATTATCTGTTGACAATTTTTGTTCGAAAGTGATTTTTTAGGAAATATGATTGATTTTTTATTCCAATCGAAGAAAAAGTCTTTTTTAATATATATATATATATATATATATATGTAAGATAAGATAAGACCTTTTATTGAAGTATAGATTACCATCTATAGTAAAAAATTATAGCTCAAATGAATCTTCAGTAAAATTGCAAGTGTCTGTGTGGGAATAAGCTGACTGATGCTCCAGCAGTCGCATGTTTGCTGCGTAATTAACTTTCTGCATAGTTGGTTCTAACGGATATGAAAGAACATAAAAGATGTTTACCATCAGAATCATTTAGTTTCTTGAAGAGCTTTGCATCTGCCATTTTCATATGATCTCTAATACGGGTGTACTTATCAATGACTCCTAATCTTATGGCCTTTCTCTGCAGTTTATCAATTATGTTCTCATTTTGCTTGTTAATCCCTCCCCAACTGGGACATCCATAAGTGATTTTACTTAGCACTAAAGAATTGTACAGAGTCTTCAGTTCATCTTTATGAAAACCCAGATGCTTTAATCTTAGTAAAAAAAGTGTGTATGTTGCAGAGCCTATGGTTTTACTAATATGTGTATTAAAATTCCTCTTAGTATCAAATTCAATACCTATAACTCTGAGAGATGAAGTACGTTTGAACTAATTGATCTCTGGGATATCTCTAAATGATGTCTTTAGATTTTTTTCCATTGAGCTTCAAATTTTTCTTTTTAAATTGTTCTTCTAAGTTGTTAATAATCTCAGGTGCTCTATCATTTTTATCAAAAAAACCAACAACAACTTCAGAGTTGTCATCAGCAAAAATAGTTGATTTTACATTTTTGTAACTATCATCAACATCAGTAACTGCAATATTATAATATGTTGGTCCTCTAACAACAGTGCCTTGAGGTACACTTTAGTTAGGTAATGTCTTCTTCCTGTCAGGAAATTGATTATCCAGTTAGTAACAAACGGATTTACAGTAAAAAAATTACAATGATCTTAGCTTTTGCATAAGGTATCTATGGTCGAACCAAATTTGCCCTTAGTGATTATGATTACTGGCTACATCTTGTTCTCTTCAGCAATTTCTACTTAGTGCTAAAAGAATTATGAAGCTTTTTTCAGAGTTGGACATAGTGTACTCGACTCTACTCGGCCCTTTGTAGGGTATCTGACCGGGTTAGAGCATAATACTTTGAATTTCGCGCGTGTCTGGTACACTCAGAGAGCAGGCTATATCGGGTAATTGTCTGTTGTGATAATGTGGAGAAAATGCCACATTTCGAATTTATTCTTTGCAATTCATCAGTATTTTGGTTTCTTTGAGTCGGCTGAGGTCGTGTAAGTGAATTAAAAGTCGGATACAGCTCTTTTATTGAATGCCAATCACTGCCTTCATTTTATCTCACAACGAGCTTTTATGTGTTATGTATTGGTTTATATAAATACAAAAAGCAAGATAATTTACTATGATTTATTGAACTAGAAATTTCTATTTGTAGCTCCCTGCTTTTGCTTCTGTTCATATTCACATTAAATTATATATATATATATATATATATATATATAT
>CABFPE010000265.1:723440-760322 GCA_900660155.1 Hofstenia miamia
AGATATATATATATGTCAAAGTCATTGAAGAAAATTGTTTCTGCAATTTGTAGAGTATTATTATCCTAAGAATGTTTGCAATTCTTTATAATTGATTCAGGATATCGAAATCTCAAGATTTATTGCACACCTATTCATTGTATAATGCTTTCTAAAGAAGATGCTTTGAAAATCAATTAATTATATTTGAGAAATGGAAGTAATAACAGAATCACTCCCATTATTACCATTAGCTTGAAGCTTGTTTTGTTGTCAAATCACCCTCCTAAAAACTTCTGTATAAACAGCATGGAAAGATGCAAAACCTCACTAATAAAAATTTGAGAAGGTCGTTCTTTGGTTCAAAATATTGATTTTTCTTTTATTACTGTTCATTCTTCTGATCAAAAAGATGTTTGCAAAAAAATCTGGAAAGTAAGTTGAATTCTTTTATTGTGTATATTTTAACATAATTTAAAATTCTACACGATATGCATTTGAAAAATGAAATTGTTAACAAATTTAATGAACTAAGGAACTTAGTAAATTGTTCAAGAGGCACGACTATATTTTGATGCACTTTTATTGAGCCACGAGTCTATTTTGCCTGAACTTAAAAGTTAATTGATGTTCGGAAATACTGTCAGTCGTAACGAAGAAAGCTACTCCAATATTTAAAAAAAATAAATTCAACTGAACAAGCAGCTATAATATTTAAATTTTCAAGCAAAAATTTATCGAATAAAGAACCTATATGCACTAACATTTCAAATGTTAATCAAGATATTCCTAAAGAAATTCAAGATACTAAGGATTTCACTAAAATTAGAAAGATATTCCCAAATAAGAATAATGAATTTGTTTTTGTTTGTGAATCGAAAACTGATGTCGAGGTTATTAAAAATAATATCGGAAAAAATAAGTCTTATAATTTTGGAAAATACAAGAACATTGGAACTAAGCTAAAAATTCCAACGGTACCGATTTATTTTTTCGAAAACTAAGTGCACCTGAAATAAAAAAAATATTGTTGAAAACCCAAAGTTGCAAGATTTGTGTGGTTTAAATGATTCAGTGGTAGAAATATTATTTACTAAAATTAACGGATATATAGCAAAACTTCATTTGTTTTTGTCAAAGCAAAATTACGAAAATTTTTTCTTGACAACAGCATACATATTGGTCTCAGATGTGCAAGGTTATGAAACATTTTTATGCATTTATGTGCTCTAACTGTGGGATGTATGGACACGCAAGATAAAAGTGCTTAAAAAATAACATGTGTGCTATTACAATTGTATTTCGGATCATATGGAGTCTTTAATCACTAGATACTTTGCATTTAGTGTGGCATACTCCAATATAATTTTCGCATCTTTATAGCAACCAGCAGGCGTTCTCTTAGCTACCTTCGTTAGTAGCCTTGGTTGGTCAACGCGGGAGAGGCCAACCCTCTCAACTGAAGTTCGGCCTTCAGGTTCACTCTTCTGATTAGGCTCAACACAGATCAGCACTTTGTCGCCAGGGGTCACCAGAGGTTTGCTTAAAAAAATATTGTTCTCTGCATAATTCATTATAATTGATACCTAGAAAACATATATTGCTTAGAGAAAGTTTTGAGTTATGGATTGCTGTAAGGTTGTTCTTAATTGATAAGTATATATCACATATTGCTAAGAGAAATCTTTGAACTTGGGATTTCCTTCTTCTTAATTGTTAAGTAGAAATGATATTGCTTTGAGAAATGTTTTTATGTAGAATCAACTTAAGGTTTCTATTTTATATTTCTTCTGGAAATAAATTCAATTTACTGCAATAAAATTATATGAATGTAACTAGCAGTAGTATTCTATATATGACAGAAAAGTAGAATGCTCTCTAACAGAACATATTACAATAAATATTGGTAACCAAAAATAGTCAATCTTTCTATTTTTAGACACTGCCTGCATACACTATGCACTTATTTCAATATAAAATGTATATTTCTTTGAAATTTGTATAACTTATGAACAACTGTACACTGCTTTTGTTTTTGGATTTCAACATAAAATTTATTTAAACAAATGTGTATTTTACAAACAGTTGCAGCATATTTTAGGCATTGGGATTTGTTGATTTCAGTATAAAATGATTTCTTTGACAAATGTATAATATATGAACAACTGTACACTGCTTTTGTATATCCAGACTTCTGGATTTCTTCATAAAATTTATATCTATTTGACAAATGTGTAATTGTCAAGCAGTTAAAGCTTATTTTAAGTGTTGTGATTTCCAAATTTTTGAATTTATATGAAAATTGTTGAAACTTGCAGTTATTTGCAACTTCCCATCTTTGGGATTGACTTTTTCAAAAATGGCCAGAATGAATTTTTTTTATTTTTATATAAGCTACACAAAAAGGCCCATTCTTCAAATTTTAGATATTTTGTTATTTTGCAAATTGTCTGTGAGGGGCTTATTAAAGCCTAAAAAATAGGCTTTCTGGCCAAAGTACTGTAGGTCACACTCAATTTCAAAAAACAGTGTTGCTTATACCAATATGTAAAGTCCTAAAAAATCAATTCCCATTGAAATCTGTTAGTAATTGGCTGAAATATATAGTGAAATGCGTAATTTTAGGCTTTTAATTGAGGTTATTTATTTAGAAAACTTTTCTACAGAAATTTTTTAAATTTTAATATATTTTCATAAAACACATAAACTTCCATTATATATAATGTGCTAAGCCTAGATCAATTGTAGCAAAGGTCATGAATTTTTTCAATTTTAGGATTTTTCCCAATAAGCTCAGGCTTAATTGTAAATTTCCCAAATTTTACATTTGTGTTTTTATTGTTCTAGAACACAATGTGTACATGCAAAATTTCAGGTAAGTTTATTAATTACTTGCAATTTTATTAAGAAATGGGTGCTTGAAAAAAGCAAAAAAATTAAACCTTACAATACAGAGTGGCAACGTATACCTCAATGCATTCAATAGGGAAAATGTGTAAATTTTCCAATTGCAATCAGTAAAACTAAAAAGTTAGGTATATCATCAATTTTTTAAGAGCACTAGGTCAAAAGCATGGTCTACAGGTAAGATGATAGATTTTTTGGGGTTTTTGCAATAGTAGAATTTCAGATTTTGGGCTTGACTATGTATGTTTTAAGGTTTTTGAAAGTGTTGGGATTTGCTTTAGGTAATCTGTGGTTTATAAAGGTAAGCATTTTCAAAGAATTTCCATGAACAAAGACATGTAGTCTTTGTATTGCTTTCACATGTGGCATGTGCAAGTAGAAGGATAAAAGTAGTCTATGTTGCTGAGTTGGATTCTCGATTTATATTGTATTAGTATCAGTGATAAATTGCAGAAAGTATTTCCATGCAATTGGCTTTTAGCAAGTTTTGTTGCTTAGCCATAGGAAAGAGGCTGCTATAATAGTTTCAAGCAGGTGTCAATTTTTGTACAGGCATAAGTGCAAATTCAAAACATGAATCTTGCATGCATTTTTCTTGGGTAGTGGTAATTTAGGTAAACTGTTCATTATCTGCAATGTGGGAATGACAATAATTTCAGGGTGTTCTTTTTGGTAAAGAGTGATGAAAAAAGTAATGCATAGCTAAATGGAATTAAGGCATTTGTTTCCTCCCAAATACATCCAACATGCTTTGAGAATTTTTAGTGGGATAATTCCCTCAATGTTATATTCAGAAGGTGATATTTTAAAGTATTTTTTGGACATTCCCTATATGTGTTGTTAAAACAGATTTGTGTTTATGACTATATCAATGATAATTAAGTTAGTAATGCCTTGTTCACATTTGATGATTTGTATTTCCATTGTGACAGCAAATAATTCTGAAATGTTCCAGATATAATTTGAGCACGAAATTTATGTGTCAGGTCATCTTAATATCATCTTCATTGCTATATTTTAAAATTTATATGATTAGTATGTTATTCCAAACAATGTTTAGATAATCAAGCTTCAAACAGTTCTTGGTGTGAAGAAGTTTGTAGAGGTTACTTATTTATCTGAGTGGAAGCTGATATGAATGATACTGCATACATCTTTTTTATTGATTTATGCACATTTTTTAATTTTCAAATTTTGTAAAGAATATGAGTGACAGTGTTTTCACATAATGAAAACATTACAAATTCCAAAAGCAGCAGAGTTAGAAGTTGCTTCATTATATCAACAGAACAAAAGTGTGATAAATATGGCAGTTCACCTTCACAATCAATGTTTTTTCAAATAGAGAAGCAAAGTGGTGATTTACATTTATGAGGCAAAACAATGTAAATGATTGTTTAATGGCAGCTGATAGACTGATTTCATTGACAGTCTATTAGAAAGAGTCAAATGTGTTTTATTATTAAGGATTTTTAGGGTTTTAGTAGATCAATTAGGTAATCAATGAGAGATTTGATTTCACACTTAAATTATTCATTAAATGCTTTTGTCACAGAAATAAAAATTGAAAATTGTTAATAATATATGATTCATATTTTATATATCTTTAGATTTCAGAAATGAATATTTTTTTTATTACTTTTTCCACACTTGTGCGGCGATATTTTTCTAAACACTATAAGATCCCCTCCTAATTAGATTTATGTTCACAAACTTGTACTTCATCAGTAAACATTTAAGGTGTAAAGATGTATACTTGATCACAATGTTATATTTGTCACCATTGACTATCTTGTAACAATATCATTGTTGATATGTAGCACTTTTTGTTTGTTGGTGCAATTTATAGTGTGCATATTGTTGGGCTTTCTTCATAAAATCTTGAATAAGTTCTTCAATAATGGTTAGAGTGAAAGGAGAAACCTTTATGGTAGCCTTGATAAATATGTTGTAGAATTATCTACTATGGCTCAATTTGCCTAAAAATTGATCACAGTTAAATAAAAATGAGTATGTGGGCAGTATTTCCATCTGGTTTGAATTCCTTAAAAAATTTTATTTAAAATTGGATGTTTTGGTTTAATACATCCATGTCACCAAATTTGAAGACCATTGCATATAGTACTTTTTGAATTTGATGTTAAGAAACAAGATCACTCCATATTTGTAAAGTTGTCTAACATGATGAGCATGTGGTTGTATCATTGTTAACAATTTAGTTGGGCTTTTCACTAATATTTTTTCAAGGTCTGTTTGTGGACATTACATTGTTGCATATACATAATAAGGGCTTTAGTAGTTTTTTCTCAGATAGGTAGTTACCAAAGCTCCTTCTCATGAAATTTTTTCATAATATCACATTTGTAATATTCACGATGCACTGGGCAATTCTTATTGTCAATTTCTGCATAGAGGATTCTGTCCCTTAAGTTTCATTAAATATCACATTGCAATGCTGTGGTGTGATCTCTCTTAATTTGAATTGATAATAATGGTAAGACAGTTTTGGTGGTGTTTTTATCTACAGTGATGTCTGCAAATAGTTGTAGATAGAGTTCTGCTAATAAAAGCTAAGTGTTCAACACTATTGGATTTTGAGTTAACTTTGACATTAAGGGAACACTTGCCATATGTTGAAATTGGCATGTAGATGATTTTTATGGTATTGAATGGAAAAAGCTAAAGTTGTTGAGATATTCTATCCAGCAGGTTATAGCAGAATGATTGCCACAGCAATTGTGACCAGTACAACCTGTTATTGTGAGTGAAGACTTTGAACATTTTTAACCTAATAAAAAGTAGTCAAATATTTTTAAAGAATTGATGAGAGCTGCAATTTAGTTTTATTACTTCATAGCTTTGTTTTGCTGCATTTAATTTTTGAAGATAACTGTACAGGCTTTTCTTCTTCCAGTATTTAACTTAGTGTATTCCCAATGTTGAAAGTACTACAAAACAGTTTAAGATGGTGTATTTAGAAAGCTCTTTCTGTTCTTTTCATTTCATGCAAAGACAGAACTAGCAGTTTGAGTGCAAGGCACTTGAAATGGTTAGCCACACAGTAATGATTAAAAATTTATCTTGATTGGATCCGCCCATCAATTCTCAAATTATAAAATGGTACACTGGGAGTAGGTAAGGCGGGAGCAAGACATCTCATTGGGAAACACTGAATTTTTCATAACAACATGTCAATGGACTGATTCTACAAGATGCCATCTAGTGACAAAACTAAGTTGAGCAAATTTATTTTTTGATTAAATTTTTATTTTCTAGAATTTAAACAAAGTGATATAATTGATGACAAGGAATGTTTTTGACAAAATTAAATTTAGCACAATAATTTCAAGTAATGATTTTTTTTGTTAATATACATGACATTTTTAGCTGAATAATTGAGGGTTTACACCACATTTTGTGATAATATGTTGTAGACTAATGATTTTCTTTTCCATAAAAAATTCCATGTGTTTCTAATGATTAACAATCACTGTAATTCAATTTGTTTTTTCATGGCTCTATACATTACATGCAAAGGTTTACATTTTGTTTTTCAAATACACTGTTATTTCATTGTAAAAATTCTTACATTAAATTTGTTTTTCACAAATACAAAGCAGAAAAATATTTTTCATATTTATACATTCAAACACAAGAAATATAGACTTAAATGATAAAGGCATTTTGGTTTCCAAAAAATGATACACATGATTCTATTAGTATGATTTATACATATACATGATTTCTTTAATACACTATTATTACATTAGTGTTACATAGTTGTCTTTTTAATGCATATCTTTTTGGTTTATATGTATTTTCAGGGTTGTACATGCTTGCAGCCTGCTACATCTTTTGTTGACTTTACACAATTTTTCACTTTTATTTTGGTTTATGATTCTTGTGTGGCTATATAAATTACATAAGTTTTCTGCTTTTCACTGCTTTGTAATGTCAATGCACAAATTCCTTATCCATTCTCATTGCAGCTGGGTATAGAAACAATGACACATTCATTATTCATTGTTTTGTAGTTTATGTAAATTTTTTTCCCATTGGTAGATATGATTTCCAATGGTTAAATTAGTCACAACTCCATTTTGAGATCACATTCTAAATGTACAAATGCTTGTAAGTAGTGAAGTATGAACACATAAAAAATGTGGGCACATGGCATTTAGAAGATGGATTGCTAAGAATTTTGAGAAAAATACAAAATAATAATTTATTGATGAAAACAACACCTACAAAATCATTTAACCATGGTATTAACTCTACTATGACTAAAAAATTTAGTAACTATTCAGAAAATATCATCCAAATGACACAACAAAGCAATATAGTCCATATAGTCAAAAACAACACAATATAAACAATTTAACAATGGCATAAACTCTGCTATAACCTCAAAATTTTAGCAATATTCAAATTAGTACAAATGATGCTTTGCTTTCATTAAATACAAGGATCAAAGTTGTAATAATGTTTCTATGTGTAGATGTATTTTGAGACATAAACCACACCCCAGCCTTATATGTATTTGAGATTGAAATCAATGCAAAATTTCAGCTAGAACAGCTAACAATTCAGCTAAAATCTTTCTGCCATCATTTTCCCCTAGATTGTTGACTATAACTCCAAGATAATATATAAATTCAAAAATTCAAATTAACATTAATTGAATTAGAAGAGTATTATTTAACATCATGTTACTCAAGATAACAAAAAAGCATAAAATCTTTTAAAAACACTTCAATAATTGATTGAAAATTTGAAAAATTAATAAGTGTTTGTGGAAGAAATTCATGCAAGCACAGCTATGCAAATCCTGAGCGTTGAAAAAAACCAAAGTTTAAAATGTATATTCAGTCAAATTCAAAAATAAAATACATGTATAATAATAAACAGTAACATCAAAGAATCCATTTTGTAGTTGAATGTAAAACATGGATAGATATTGATTGAGCTTTCATTATAACTCACCAGAATAATTATGATTTTGATCTATTCTTTAGTGTATAGCCAAAACATGACTATTTTCAATTGATATGATTCAATATATAGAACAAAGAACATTAAAAATACAATATTATTTCAATCTTTATTTACTGAATATTTTTCCCAAATTTCTTCTTGTTTTTACCTAATTCTCTGCTCTGTTTTCTTTCTTGAGCTTTGTCCTTTAGCAATTATAATCTCCATAGAAACTAGAATATTGCATTTTTGTCAAAACAAACTCATATATTATTCACTCAATGTAGAAGCAGTTTCTATTTGATATGCTATTTTAGAAATCACTAAACAAATTTAGTATGCTACTTGTTTTTGATGATATAACAAGATTTATGTTGTTAAATAAATTCAACAATCACCAACCAATCTCTGCAAAAATAGAATAATGTTTTTGCTATAATTGGGAATGTTTGCTTCTTTCCTTATAAATTATCATGTATTGTAAAAAAATTGAGCAAATGCTACTAGATCAAAACAATTTATACAATTCCACACCTATTGTTTACAAGGATATTTTTATGTTGTTTCTTAAATTCACATGTTTTAAGGTGATGATAGTAACTGCATTTCAATGTAATTATTAAATTTGTATTTCTTTATGTGATGGCTTAAATATATCCTATCTACCATTGTAATTGATTTAACTGTTCAAGACATTATGTGTTTAATAATAGCATGTATTCTGTTTTTTTCAGGATGAATGATTGATACAATAGAAATCCCTGCTATGTGTTATAAATTTAATGAATATTATGAAGTGTAATTGTACATGGGAATAAATCCATATTTCTCTTTTGCATGATTGTTTGATTATATCTCCAATTTCCATTGTAATTCAATTAACCATGCTAGGCTAATATTTACAATATGTGTTACATGTGTACATATGATTGAAATATAAAAATGATAAAATGTTATAACAAATGCATTTTAAAGACATTATACCCTCTAAGAGACTTTAGAATAAATTGAAAGCATAAATGTTTTTGATTCTTCCACATAGAGAAGGTGTTTGTATAATTAGTCATTACTATAAAATATATCTATTTGAGTATGCTCTAGAAGATTTTAATGCATTAAACAAAACATTAAATAATTTTGTCAGTTGTATAAGTTTCATGGAAAAAGAGAATTTCACATTTCAAAACATAAAAAAACTAACCCAGTAAAGAATTAAGATCTATGCAAGGACTGACTAGTGCATTAAGAACATATTGTTCAAGTTAAAACAATGGAATTTTCAACATGTCAGCCTGCTAATGAGCTTTGTTGAACTTATGCATATACTTCTAAGACAAAATATGTTCACATAACACATCAATGCATAGATTGAGGTAATCTCACCATATGGATATTTGTAATTGGCATTACACATGTCAATTTCGGACATGGCTTTGCTGTTTCAAATCCAGCCTATCCAAAATATTCCTCAATCATGTATCTAGTAAAATCATCTCCTATTTTCTCATAGCTCTTAGCTAAAAATTGGTTAATTTACGTAAAATATATGCAAGGAGAGAAATAAACCCAGCCAGGAATATGTATTTACATCTTTTAAAATAAATTACACGCTTAATTTTAAAACAGTACTTGGCTTACAACCAAAATATTTTGAATGCCAAGAGTTGCATATTCAATTGCTTTACAAAACAAACACAATTCAATCAATTTCAGCACATCTATTATTGAAGAAAAGCATTGTTCATTCAATTATTAAAATATAAAAAAAATTGGGTTTGATTGTTAATTGTCCTAAGAGTGGAAAATCTATGAAGTCTTCAAATAGATCAAGGTTCTTGTTGTTCTTACTTGAAAAAAAGCCTGAAAGCAACTGCTGTTTAACTGCACAAGGCAGTATTTCCAGATAACACAATCTCTGTTCAAACAACAAGATAAATTTTGGTAAAGTAGTCTTAAATCTTATATTTTGAGGTGAAAGCCTGCATTACAAACAAAACATTTAAGGGACCAACTATCATTTGCCAGAGAGTGTCAACACTGGAGTGTTGAAGAGTGGAGTCAAATGATTTTCACAGATGAATAATCATTTCAGCTGCAGCCTAGATTGCAAAAACATTGCTGTTGTCTCAAGCATCAGGCATGACATACTTGATTTGTCATCAACACAGAACCATGGACTTTGCCAAATATGTTACCACATTGAAAGATATTTTTGTCCCAATGGCGTATATTGATGACTGCCTAATTCAGGACAACGCCCTGTGCCATAAATAGCAAATTACAATGCAATTTTTTTATCACCTTTAGCAGACACATGGGATTAAAAATAGTGAATGGGCAGCCCAAAGTCTAGACCTCAACTTAATAGAAGGCTTTGGCAAATTATAAAGACTAAATTGGCAAATTTACCCCTGTTCTCAAACCTGGAAAATTTATGGAACACCATACACACTTTATTTCACAATATTTTTACCAAAGATATTCAAAAACAATTTGAAACTATGCCTCACAGAATGAGAGCAGTCATTATTGCTTCAGGTGGACACAAAATATTGATTATGTGTTTTTGCACTGTTATTGTTTTATTTAGTTTTGCTTAACAATTATAGTCTTGTAAAAGATGAGTTTTTGTGTTTGTTTCTGCATTTCAAGAGTTTTAGATTGGGTTTAACATTGTGTCTGAAGAGTTTTGATCACCATTTACATAGTTAATTTGCAGAAATTCATTTATATTTTTGTGAATAGGCAATCATTTCAGAAAAAAAATACTCATGTTATAGGCAAAGTCATTATTTTAACAAAAAATAGGAATAAGGCTTGCTATTAGTTTAAATAATAATATGGTACACAAATTTATTGTTCTGAGCAGGTAGTCCAAAAACTTTTGATCACTACTGACAGTATTAACTGCTGAAATTGAGACAACTTGGATTTAACCAATGCAAGCTACACTATACATGCCACAACTAACATATTGTTGCCTGGGAGGTTCCTCAAGCACCTGAGAAATGCTTGCAATGCTGGCAGTGTATTCAAATCATTTTCTGAATGCACTCAATGCTTATTGGTCTACCTTGTCAATTAGGGAAGTGCTACTTCACACGATCCTGCTTCACCATAGCATAGACCATGGCCAACTATAGTCACGTTCTGGACCTTTGCAGTACTCATGAAAAAATGAGTTAATCTTTAAATGCTGATAAATATAATTCAATATTTTTAAAGAAAATATACCAAACAATAAAAAACAGAAAACATACAAATGATAAATACAATTCAAAATGTTCTTTTTTTAGCCCTTTGATTCAGTGAATCTGTATAAATGTTCTTGCATATTGTTGAAATAAATGTTTGTTCATGTTCTTACAAAGCACCAATTTAAACAATCTAAAATGAGAGGTGCACACAAAATAAAGATGAGGCATTCATTCGCAAGTTTGAAGGATTTTTTGAAATTAATAGCTTATGATTGAAATTTAAGAATGCAATGTAATGCGTAATTAATGTAATCTAATCACCTGAAGACTTACTTAGGCCACTACGATTTCAATCATTAAAATATTGTGAAAATTGGGATAAGTCTTCAGAAGGAAATGCAATTACAGAAGAATAACAGTTGCAACGTACATTGCTCAATAAATGAGCTATATATCCAGCAATATAAAACGCAATTTCGCGTTCTTCAACGTAAATCTACAAATCAAGTTCGTCATCAGTATTACTAAACATCTCTAAACAAGTATGATCTACAGGTCGTTTTTCTAAAACTTCACTTAAAGTAGATAAGTGATAACTATCCATAATAGTTTTAATCATAATTATTCATTCTGATTGCTGCACTTCATTAAATCTGACCAAAAATCTTCCACCACTCAATTGCCCTGGCAATTTAGATTTTTTCCATTTATCTAACCATTCAGAAAAATAAACTAAAAATTCGACTTTTCGATTGGATTAACAGATTCCTCTTGCTATTTGAACTGGATGAGTTATTGATTTAGCATTTACAATATTTCACCAGACATAAAAATATTTAAGAATTTAGCTGAAGACGTGCAAGTTTTTATCATTTCTAAAGTATTCTTTTAATGGACAAGCAATTTTTTATCGAAAACAGACAAAACAACCTTTGCTTTCAACTTATTTAGTGATGGATTAATGGATGAATTCCTTAAGTTAGGAACTTTTCCTTGAACGTACTTAATTTCATTTGCATTGTTTAACTAATAAACTCCATGTGGCTCTTGATTTTTCACTTACAGATAAATTGAATACGTCCACATATTATTATAATGAGGAAAGCGCAAAAGTCGAAAATCTGTACCAATTATTTCGGCCATTTTTATAAGATCAACAACATCAAATAGGAGAAAGATTGGTGAACCAGAATACTGAATGCGATATCCATCATACATATCCAAGAATTTATTGTAAACTGAAATTTTAATTTGCTTGTTAATGATATTACTATTGCTCTCAATCTTGTTTGTCAAAATTTTTTCCAAATTCATGACAATATTTGAAACTATTACATCTGAACTGGAAGAAACAAGTGGAAGTGAAGGATTAAGAAATGGTCTAGATGATGAAATTACATTAATCATGAAACAGTAAATACTTCCATAACCATTAAAATTTTCATCTATGCCAACAAGGTCTATTCCGGTATACCTAGCCTCTTTCTCTAGATACATTTCATCGAAAGATAGTGATATAAATTGTTCAGAAACATTAGGAAAAATGAAAGTCCAATTCATTTACAAAAGTTTAAATAAATTTATCAATATTGATATCGCCACTGGTTAAGTTTTGTAGAAATCGTGTACTGGGAAGATGAAAGCATTCCTTTGCCAAGTCTTAAGCTGATAAAGATGTATATCTTAGTAGTAGGGTGAAACGTACAACTGATGTTGTATAAGTTCGGATGTCTACAGTACATTTTTGCATCTACAGTACATTTTTGCAGGTCGTCCATTAATGAATTGTCTTTTTCTTTCAATAAGTTGCTCAAGTAGTTTCATAACTCATTCAATTGAGATCTTCTGGAAATTTTACAACCATGAACTTTACGAAACTACTCAGAAAATGGCACAGCAGCGGAATCTATAGAATTGAATGTAACAAATTGTCAAAATACTTTTATATGCACATTTGAATATTAATGAAGCTAAAACAGAATTTTGTATTTTGCAGCCGAATAAAAGCAATTACGATGTTTCTGCAGTGACTTTAAATGTAAATAATATTAATGTTCCTATTGTGGACACTTTCAAGTACCTATGAGTAACTGTTGACTCAAAGCTAAAATTCAACTCTCACATCAATTTAATAGTTAGAAAATTAGCTATAGGTATAAGAAGTATGATACTAGTAGTTAGGCAATTACCACCTTGTGCAATAATTCATGAGTTACCTGAATCATGCAAACATTTTATTTACTGACCTAAGCGAAATGCTTTATAAAAAACTTGATGTTCAATTAAAATGGGCATTAAATATCACAACGAAAAACTCATCGAAAACCAAATAGTACATTTCTAGGTCATTTCTTTTTTCAAAACAACTAGTTATATTGAATACCCTTCTGACATTCTTCAAACTAATCAGAAACCTACCACCTTATAATACGATTAAAATACCAGGATTTACTTCTAAACAGAATTCAAGATCAAAGATTTTTACATTTGTTAAGTATAAGAAAAACGTTTTAAAGAAATCCTTCATTAATGTCGCCATTCGCGCAAACTTGTCAACGAGCCGACATTTCCAAGCTCGGCTCGTTTAAATTTTGTGTAAAATCGGCTCGGCTCACCACATAAAATCCTTGAATGAGGCTCGTCTTAGCTCGGTATTTTTTAAAAATATTGTGCTCAAAGAATTTTTTATATAGCTCTTTCTATTATTTAATAAACATTTCTTAAATAAGATTATAGGAAAGGCATACTGACTGCAAAAAATAAGAAAAATCTCCATAATCAAATTAACAAGCAAAACTAGATACTTGGTTTGGCTAAAATAGGCTCGTTGTATATCAAATACTGTGCTCAAGCTCGGCTCGGCTCGTTGACAAGTCTGCATTTGAACCTGGAATTCGCTACCTAAAGAAATTAAAAATATTGAAAAATTGAAATCTTTTAAAAAACATTTAAAAATATTCCTTAAGCAAAAATATATTTCTAGAAAATCATGGCTAGGATAGAAATTTAATAACTTGTTATTAAAATAGCTCTATAGTAATTTATCCATAGTCTGCAAGATTTCTTTTGTAATTTATATGAATTGTATACATGTGTTTTTGTGAATTTAATGACGCTATTCAGATAAATTATCAGTTATGTAATTGTTAACATTTATTTGAATAAAGATTCTCTTATCTTACACATTCTATTAATATATATTTCGATTTTAAAATTTTCTTATATTATTATTGTTTCTTTTACCATTGGAATAGTCTTTTCTAAGCGATAAATTCAAACAATATTCTTAATTCTGTTGAAATTCCAATTTGCTGGTGCTATATCATTACTGAGTGTACTGTGCGATCCAAGAAAATCACTTGCATTAAATTTTTGCAATTGATTTTGTTGAAAAACTCTTTTCATAGATAATTTTCGGAATGGAGCAACAGTTGACTACATTATTTTAGTAAGAATTTGCTAATTTTATATAAATATTTTAAAATTTATCGAGAAATAAATTTCAAATTGAAAATGGAATATAGCAAGGACACAAAAAATTTCATACAAGGTTGGAATATAAACAAACCATAAATACAATAATGTAGCAATCTTATATTAAATTTAATAGAAATGAAGTTGGTAAAAACACACTAGAAATACAATAAGTTAATTTTATAGAAAGTGAGTTCTTTTCAATATTCGACGCGCATTATAATTGGTATTCCATTCTATTATAAAAAGAAATACGAAAATTGCCACCTGCAAGCCTTTTGGGAAGTCAAATATTGTAGGAAAGTTTTTTTCTTTAACTTTTTCGACCTGATGTTAATTAAGCAAGCGAATCGTTGGTAAAATGGCATTCATATATATGACTATGCTTAGAAACAACAAAATCTTCCTGACCCAGAGCTTTTATACTAGTATCTCGAAGAAAATGTTGTATAAATTGAAGTATTGTCGTATCTAGATTTACACATTGGAGCAGAACATTTTTGTACCATTTTTTTTGCAATGTCATGCAATGTATTATGATACATTTTACCGCAAATAATAATCCGCTTCAATTTTACTTCATGATGCTGCAATGTTACAGGCCATGAATATAATTGACCATGTATAGACAGTTATGATATATAGCTCTGTCAGTACATGTCAGTATTATCTATATAGCATTAAAGAAAGCATTACTAAGCATAACATCTATTTAATGATTGAATTGATTTGTAGAAATAATAATTCTGCAGCTGAAATTCATTGACAAATAACTACATAATTTGGTAAACTTATCTCAGAACGTAGGTGCGAACAATTGCTGAGGAATTTCGTGATGGTGTAAGAACAGACTTTGAAAGAGAGGTTGGCAATGGTAGACCCAAATCAGCTAAAATGCTTGAATTGATTGAGCAAATTGAGTAAGCAACCAATGAAGATCAACATCTTAGTTGCCACGGAGTGGTCTTGAGATTCGAAACAAATCCTTAATGATTTATGAAATCCTTCATGAAGATTTAGAGAAAAAATCTGTTAACAACCAATACATCCTTTATAATCTCAATGACGAGAACAGAGAATTGTTTATCAGAATATTCTTAAGGCATTCAACAAACTCAATATCCAACAGAGACTAGTGAATGTTGACGAAAACTGGTATTATGGACGTTCAATAGGGAGTCCTTCAATGAGAAGATCATGGATTGGTCCATTTGGAGATGCAAGTTATTCAACGATTCCTAGAACAATCTCCTAAAAGAAATTCCTAGCTATTGTTGCTTGTAACTTCAATGGTCTGAGTTACAGCAAAGTGTTAGAGGATGGAGAAACAGTGTTCACTTTCTTTCTTCGTCCTAGTTACACCAGTCCAGAGAAGCAGTCTTGTGGGAAAATGCTTTACTTTATCACAATAACACATGCTCACATGTGTCTAAGGCAACACAGGACTTTCTCAGAATGAAAAATTATACCCCACTTCATTAACCACCATTTTAGATTGGTATGTTTTCCCCAAATCAGAAATGGAAAGACACCTGACGGAATTCCACACTGCAGATGATCTTCGCCAATTTCTTGGGGATGCTCTCAATCCAAATACCCGAGACAAAATGACACGCCAATTCAACAAACTAAGGCTACATTGTGAAAATGTGATTGTCAATGATGGCTGTTATTGTTAATTGTAACAGTTGAGAAATTGACTGTTTTCACTTACTAGTTTGTAAGTAATTTGTATGTTTATTAAATATTTCTAAAACGGCTGTCTTTTTCAAAATACCCTAATATCAGGGCTGCTAAAAAATTAATGGGGGAGAAATTAATTGCCATTAATGGAAACCATTAATGAATTTTAGCAATTTAAAATTACCATAATTGGATTTTTCCTCACCCCATTTAAGGCCATTTTAGATTTGCTGCTATAACATGCAAAGTTCGAATTTGCAGTCATTAGTTGTGTAATAAAAATTCAAACAACAAAGCAGATGATGCATTTCGTGGAAATTGTGTGGCAATTAAATTTTGTTATGCTATGAGGTGAGTCAGCATCATTTAGGTAGGGCGCAAACAATACAACTTTCGTTGCAAACCAATAAAGTTAAGAAACCACATTGAAGGAATTCAATTTATTTCAAAATTATTCTATCACAATGCACTCCATAGTTATTATAGCAACAAAAGTTGTAGCATTTGAACAGGGCCTTACACTTCGAATATTTAAAAACGAAAGAAAAACAAATTAATTAATTGGCATAAGACATTTGATCAATAATAGCATTAAATTAGCTGCCAAACTAATCATTTTTGCAGTTTGCGTTGCTAGTAGCAGTTTCCTCTATCGCATAATATAAAAACTTGGGAGTGGGTATAGTTTACACTATTTTAGCGGCTGAAGCAGTTAGTAGCAGTAAACCAGACAAGCTCATAAAATGTCATATCTTATAATTTTTTGAAACTTAATTTTAAAGATATTGTCAATTAAATTACATAATGCAGATATATTTGATGAACATAATATTAAAAACAATGGTGCAATGTGCAGACACCATATATCTTTTTAAGTGACCATTAATTTTCCATTAATAGTCATAATTAATTATTTGTTTTCCCCATTTCCATTAATAGATTTTTAAGAAATTTTAATTCCATTAAAGTATGATTAATTTTTTAGCAGCCCTGCTATATATGTATAATTGTATATATATATATATATATATATATATATATATATATATATTACAGAGAAAGAGCCGACTACGTGGGAGGCCCCCTTGGAGTAATCATTTTCGACTCTGAATGAGAGATTTCTCTATTTTTCTATCAGCTCTTTTGTGATGTGAAATTAGTATTTTTATGACTTAAATGGATGTTTTATCTGTTTTAAAATAAAAATTTGTTGTTGTTATTGTGTTTGAAGCAATGTTCCTGGAATTAAACATTGAGTAATTAAGTAATGAACGTGCCATGGCTCTTGCCAATTTGCAGCATTTAAAGTCCATTAAACGAACAAAATTTAGAAAATGATATACAATAAAGCGAACCACCACCAGTGTTCCATTTATTAGAAGGACCTGAAATCACATTTGCACGTAACTGCAGCTTAGGATACTCTCAGTCAGGAAGGTTTCTAGTGGGCTGGATGCATTTAGTAATCCAAGATACAAGTGAGTTGAACTGAAATAAAAATTTATTGCCCATTCATACATCTAAGTAGATTTACACACATACATGTGACTAGTAGCAAAATCTGCAGCAGTAACCAGAAATGAATAGCAAGTGGCAGGATTATCCTGTAAAACGAAATTACAATTCAAAATAAAAAATAAATGTTTGCTCCAAAGGATTAGAAAAATTATCATGATTGGAAATAGTCTTTTTTGTCCTTATTGATGACAGCAACATCACACCTAAATGTATAAATTTATTTTTTATTCCTGCAGGAGGCGATATGTCAAACACATGCATGAAACAAATTTAGTGAATCCATAAATATAAATTTCAATTGTAGCAACAGGCGAATTCTTAATATAGCATATTATTAATAATTAATGTTCTTACAAATTTCACTGCCATAAATGGCAATATGCTGCAAACAGATGAAGGCTAATAAACGTATTGAAAATTTTTGCAATACATTACTAATCAAATGCATTTACTGTTTTAATAATTTTTTGATGACATGCACAATCACAATAAACTATTAAAAATTGTGCAGATGATAAAAGGAGAAAATGTTTAGAAGTAATCAAATGATGGATTTAAAAAACTATGAAAATGTTGTCAAAATTAGAATCAATGCTGCCACCTTAATGCAAATTGCCATATCTAAAAAATTATCGTACATTTTGAAGCCTCATCGATGATGGTTGTTTGGTTAAAGCATACTAGAAATTGTAAACATAATTTGATAAATTTTCATACAATAACACGTTTTTATTAAAAAGCAAAATCATTCAACACAATATAGCTATGCCCTAAAACAAATTTAACAGCAACTTTTTAGTAAAAAATGTGATTTACAAATAGATGAAAAATGGAATTTATTAGAAGCCCTCACATCAAACATACCTAGCAGGACTACTATCTATACTGTCTGGAGATCCTTTCATTCGTTGATTGAAAAGCCTAAATGTCCTAGCCACCACATCAAAAACAAATTACTAGACTTTTTTTTAGAAATACGTAGGATCTAGTGTTTCTACATACGTGTTTTTTAATGAAGTGCATTTAATATCCTGGCAATTATTTCTGCAAGTAATAAACGTAAAATTTTGATTTTTAGCAATTGCGTTAAGTTTTTTATTTACGTCAGTTACTGTGATATATTTAAACCTGATATTTTAATTTTTAAAAATTGAAAAAATAATATAATATATACAACTGTCTGATCGTCTCAAAACTTATGATCGACTGATACAATGGCCAATTGCGTATTAACATGCAGGAGTGGCAGCAAATAATATGAAACCTGAAAATTCATGTAAAACATGTAAAGACTTTCTTTAAAAAAATACGAAAATGAATTATTAAAGTTTTTTACATTTAGTGATATCTCGAATTAATAATATATAAATATATAATAGAACTCTAACAAATGAAAATCAGTGTTACAATTTAGAAGCACTCACTCTTGTAGAATGAAATTTAACATGTTTTACACAAAGAAATTACTCACTTGTCATTATATGGAATAAAATAATTAGAAGTAGGCAAATTGTAGTCAAAAACCATCATTTCTGACATGGAATTTTCTTTAGAAAGACTTAGGCTTCTAAATAAATCACAAACTGAAAAAATTAATGACTAGAGCTATTGAATTAAGGACTAAATATGTAACATAGAAAGATTCTCCAATTTCTAATAATAATCGCAAGGTGGAAACACATAAGTACAGTATACAGCAATTGAAATGTTGAACATCATTGTTTATAGTAAAAAATGGAAAAACGAAGTTTCGGTACAATAAGTAATTTTTTTTCAAAAAAAGCAAATGTGCATTGCTTCGGAGCAAATACTATGTAGTGCACTTTTTCAATGAAACAAGTAGGAATAGATTCAAACTTATCTCCAAGTAAATCTAAATCAGTTTATGTGCCAACATTCTCTATAACTGCACATGTAGTTGAACTATTACTGCCGTACAAAGGGAGATCATGTTTTGTAGTACTTGTGCCGAACAATCCTGATAAAAACGGTATAAAATTCTGGGTTATTGTAGAAGTACTAAGTACGTTGTTCAAATGAATAATTTTTAAGCAACTTGGATATCCATATAGTCAAAATACTACAGAAAATTATGCGATAAATTGTTCATCTCTTTGCTTTAGCTGAATATCTGAAATCAAAGCGTAACACACTGGTTGGAACAGTAGGGGCGAATTGAAAGGTATGTAAAAATCCAAAGTTTCACTGAAAAATTATTGCTTTCACATGATTCAGCCGCAGGAATAACTTTTACCATTAATATTCATCATGCAATTAAAACTTTCAAATTGAGTGAATTTGAGACAACTGTTAAGTGGTTAATTCCGGTATTTCAATTCTCGCTGTAAAATTTTTCTGAAAAATCTCATTTTCACCATCAATCAATCAATCAAAAATTACCAGTTGAGTTAGCCGAGCAGCTTGCCATCAAATTTGTCAATATCAAAGGCTTTCTAAATGTCTTAACCTTTTAAGGACGTTACAATTCATTTCTTTAAAGTCAGAAGCATCAGTTAGATTTGCAAAAAATGGATTTATTGAGTTCAACTCTTCACTGAGAATTTAACAAATAGTGAACGTCCTCTCCAAAAGACATAATTCATTCAAGCAAACTAAAAGGCGTCAAATTTTTACTATTAAGTATATTTTTGTTTATGGACACTTGAATGATTATGTAGTCCGAAATGCGCCAGTTACATTTTGTACACGACTTCAAATGTCAGTTACTTTTCACACCTCTGATAGGAATTTATCAGATTTTGATGAAGACGTCCCACATATTTCTATTGCTGAAACCGAACTTTTGCAAACACAAACAACTGAAAATACTAAAAATAAAAGCAATGAATCAGTAGATGATGCTCTTCTAGTAAATTAGAACACCAACATAAGCAATTCCATAACCAGATATGGTGAAAGTCTACAACTAAAATATGGATCGCATTTTAGTATAGTATCCAATAAAAAATGGACAATGCAAGTTTTGAGTAATATCTTAACGATGACTGTTGTAATCAATTGATTTGAAAAACCATTCCTTTACTCTATAACGTAAACTTATTTTGCAGTGCAATGGGAGAGGCAAGAAGGCATTATGAGCTCCTTCTTTGTCACATCGGCCAGGCACCAGTGCTCAGGCTACTTTTGGCCACTATCAGATTCTCCTACAAATTGAGACCAACATTGGAAAATACACATAACTGTGTGAAAATACAAAATGCATTCATGTCTCAGCCCAAACAAAAATTAATTTAAGATTATTACACAAAAGCAGACTATTAAAACTATTTTTAATTAGTTTTTTAGTATAATTAATCATTTTGTATTAAATTAATGGCAGCAAAATGACTTTCACATGTTTATTGAATATTTTCTTGTGTGAAAAATCTTCCCTGGAGAGGACGTCCAGCTTAGCCTAATTGAAAAATTGCTTTTAAATATATGGAACATTTTTGGCAAAGGTTTGTATGGAGAGTAGGTGGAGTACAGAAAAAAAACTTTAGATCCAGATTTCATTAAATATCGCACAACAAGCTTTTGAGAAAATTGTTTTAAAATGCGGAAAAAATCGATATTCGTTTATATACACTAAGCAGCTTAGAGCGGTGTAGTTTTCAAAATATCTCAAACATGCGTACAACGTATTCTTTGAAATTGATTTGGTCTCTATCCACACAGGTTACCAAAAACATTCTAAAATAGACAAAGAGCAAATATGAAATCATTGTCAGGTCATGCTTTACAACACAGCATAATCCAATAGCCCGAGAATCAGAAAACCTATATGATATTATGAACATGACATGCATGCACCTATAGTTTGTGCCTGATTTGGATTGTGTTCAATTAATGGTGAAATCTATAAGACATGCTACACCCTCATGAACGCTCTTTCAGAATGTCTTTTAAAACGTATAGTTTGGAGTCTGGCAAAAAGGTGGTGATACCACTCATATTTCAGTTTTTGATTTGATGTTCTTGTATCAATCTTCCCAAGAACAGGATCATTGCAAGAGGGTATCCAAGAAGCTTGTCTGTTCGCTCATCTAAATTTTCACCTCGTGGCCACTGTTTTAGATTGTAGTAAAAGACAGGGTCAAATTTACTTCATTCCCACCAAATCTGATGAACAAATAACATATTCTTAATACGAATGTTTTCTATAATTCTATCTACAAAACGTTGCTAAAAATTACGTCATCAATAAATTGCCTCCGAAATTACAGTGCCTGTTATAAGTAGCAATTTATAATACTTTAAATTTGTTTATAAAAAATATTAATAACCTTATACTAATGCCTAAACGCTAAAAATATTTTTCTAAGAACTGTAAGCCTTAGCAGGATTTTTACAAAATTCATCCCAGTCCTTTTAAGTATTATAAATTAGGGTGAGTTAAGTTTGATCAATGTGGCTAGTTTTTGCCACACAATATGTATATCCTTAAATACAATATCAATAGTTTTCTAGGCGAAATACAGAGACATGGCTTTCGGTATCGCATCCTGCTGGGTCTTACGTACAGGGTTGTTCATGGGGCAGAATTTTGATACGCACTCAAATGAAATTTTACAAATCATACGTATTTGTATGTATGCTAACTTTCAATTTATAGGATTTTCGTAAAAATTTATGCAATAATGAGATTTGCTTCTGAACTTGCATGGAATGGCATTTGCACAAAATTTGATAACCAATACTTGAGAAACATCTAAATACATTGTTACAAATAATTGTAAATATACTACGTTTTACAGGCTGAAAATGATTTATTTGTTTACACACCATGGATATTTTCTAAAACAGTTCTACGGGCCCCTTTTCCAGGGTCACAAGATGAAAACTAAATTTCATATATAAAATTAAGGAGAAATTTGAATTCAAATGCTAAAATTAGACCAATTGCAAAAAATCAAATTTATAGTGTTAATCATTGCAAGACAATTTTGTCAAGGTAGGTGTACTGAGACTTATGCACAGCATTGTATATATATATATATATATATATATATATATATATATAGGCAAAGAAGAAAAATTGTATGTTTCTAATGTAACATTCAAAATAATAAAAAAGAATGAGAAGTTGATAGCACTTTCAGTCTTAGTGCCTCTCGACTCATTTTGAACCAATTGTTTCACTCTTTTAGAAAATCAATCTGATTGTTCTTTGTTCATAAAACAAATCCGAACTTTGAAAACCAATTTTAATGTTTGACAAACTATTTCTTTTTCAATAATGCCGCCGGGGGCAGAAGACGTGCTTCAGACATGTAGAGGCAACAATAATAGCAACTACGTTCTCACAATTGAAGGAAATGTCGTCGTTTTCTGCTTTGATTTTAGAAAGCAATAAAAACTCCCTTATAATGGTTCTTAGAGTTAAAGTAGTAGCTGCACAGATTTCCATGAAACCCATGGGTTGAAAATTCATCTCCATCCCACACCATCCTACAAGGCCTATAAGGATCACACGGTGCCCCACGAATGCTCACCCCATTAGACAAGCCCGCCTACCTAGTAAGTTTTACATTTCATTTATCATTAATACATTGAATATGACTTGAGCAAATAGGGAAATATATAATGATTAGATAATTTTGCTTAATAAAAGTTATACCGAGAAACTTATTTCTGAATACTACTCCATAAAGAATCATGAACAACTTCAAGTTTGAAAATTGCAGGGCAAAATATCACGATATATTATAGTAAACATTTACTAATATTCAAAACTAAGAGATGTTGAATTAAAAATATCATCTCCGCAAATTTTCAATTAGATAAACTTGAACATTAAAAAATGCACCACCTGACTGGATTGATAGTTGTTTTATCTATTATCTCTGGAGGTATTTTCTTCTCAGGAAAATCCCTAAAACACATAGACTTCAGTTTAGATACCCACAGTTTTAAATTATGCATTAATTAATTATATATTTTTTACATTATAACACAAAAGCACTAAATATATTTTCCAATAAGGAATGCTGGATTCTTACTTCATTGATATATTTTTTTGAAAATATACAGTAGTTGTTTCTAAAGTTGAAAAAACGATATATGACATTATAAAAAAATTTCGTCACTAGAAATATCAAAAAAAATATTTCACTGAAAAATAAGAGATGCAGCCTTGGACAAAATAAATTACAGAATGAAGAAACTGAGCAAAAATTTTAAAAGTTTATAGAAGGCTTTACATAGTATGATCGGAAATTTAGTGGCGGAGAGGAAAATGATACGATTCTTGAGGGAGCATCGCTGCATCGGCTTTGTTGCCAAAGGTAGGTATCCAACGAACTGATAGAATCTTTACTCTGACCATCATAGTTATAAAAATGGCCAAAAAGTATGGAAGCGGCTTAAACTTGTCTGAGTTAGTACCAAGAGCAAGTGCCATATTATCAAATAAAATAGCTATAGCTAAAGCTTATGTTGCCTTGTATAAGATAGTAAGCTCAGGATTCGCGTAAAAAGAGAAGCCCGAATTGTCTGGCCTTACTATCCCTAAACAGTACTACGATGCGTCAGAAAACCATATGCGAGAGTCCTCAGCCATGGAATCGGGAATGAAGCTTTACCAATCAATAAAGTAGTGAGAAATTGAGCCAGCCAGAATTTAGGCGAAGTAATATTATTTAAAGGAGCTAATATATTATAAGAACCTATTAGAGGCCAGACAAAAGATAGGTGGCCTAGGAGCCACTGGCGCTGTTTGGGATCTAAATTAATGAAATGTATCTCTAAACGTGTAATGGCTATGCGTTGACGGGTGATCGAAATAGATGAATGAAAGATGTCAAGGTTAAAACCGAGGAAAGGTATTGAACGCTGTATAGCGGAAGTAGAATCGACCTGAACACACTTAATTCCCAGCTTCTCAATGTCGTAATGCCATTACTTAACCTTAAATAAAAATTTTGGATAGAGAATCACTAAGATGTTGTCGACATGAGCCCAGAGTTGGAATCGGATCGGATCTTTGGATCGGTTCGGATCGGATCTGTTTCGGATCCAAAATTTTTTAAAAATTGTATATATTGTACATTTTATACATTTCGCACATTTTTACATTGAATGCCACTTTAAATGTGTTAAAAATCTCATTGTAAGTGATTTGTAGTAATTGAATTTCATTGTTCATACAACAGGTTCCGCCTTATTCTTTCCAACAACTAATAAAATTGGTGACGAATATTTTAAATCTGAAAATGCGATTCATGTTAGACAACGCATAAAAATATAATTGTGAAGCAACCAAAAACATCTGTTTATATAAACTTGCAAATGGAAAAGCAGAAGAAACACAGAGAAGCAAGTGGAATACATTAGTTGCTGCAAACACCGCCGAAATTTAATGATACTAATATAATTATAAATATATAATACAATGCACTATAATAATAAGATAATAAGATGCACTATAAGCAACTTTCAATGCCAAGATCAACTTAGTTTTCAGAAGGTTGTGATTATTGTAATTATTAATACAAAAAATGTTTAGAGCCATATCCTTTGCATAGCAATAATAGGGTATTAAATTATTTAATGTTGCTTTTACATTATTTCAAATTTGTAATCCAAACTATTGTCCAATTTTAATGAAAAGAAAAATTCAAAATTTATATTTAAATTTCAAATTTACTTTGAAAAATGAATTTTTCTATCACGAATTCTAATGCCGTCTAATACAATTTTTTAGTGCCTTGCAATATACATTTTTGCATGTGTTCTTTAATATGCCATTGTTTCGGCTATTCTTGTTTTCATCGTCTTAACTGCAATTGTGAAGTAAATTCTATCTTCTTGTTCTCAATTCATTGTAACATTGCAAAATGGTAATTTTGGATTTGGACATAGTAAAATTAATGGGAAGGTAATACCATAAAAAAACTCAGCTATTTAAACTCTTTAAATATATTGTGATTATAGTTAGCTTACATATAAGCCAAGAAATGAATTTGTTGGAATTTTTACAGAGCAATAATCAATTTCCCCTCATAATCAAAGTCACGCAAATCAGAAACGGATTTGCTTCTTGTGGGTGGACAATTACACAAAGAAGCAATCTATTTCAAACATAGATGGACATTGGCCGACAATTGAGGCCCATGCCCAGCCAAAGTCCGGTTAGGCCCATTTACATCCTAGCCATGTTAAGCCCATTTTATGATCGTTGATAAAAACAATTCTTGAATTTTTGATTTGCTGAAAAAAATTGATTGTATTTTATTATAGTACTTAGAAGAGCATTGGATACTACTGTATTTTCAAAATTCAACTTTGATTTTTCAACACATTCCTTTTAAGTTATATAGGATTCACTGCATTAGAGTTGATTTGTATGCACTATTGGGCAAGTCGTTCCATTCTCCAATACATCAGCTAAGCCCGATCCTGTGCTCTACTGTATATCTCCTATATGCCCATTTTGATCTCACGATTGAGTTTGAGCACATAAAATTTTCTATTGGCATTTGAAAAAAAACGTAAATATATTTTAAGTCAATGTTTATTTATTGTAAGAATACTTATTAATATCCGTTTCGGATCGAAAACTAAAATTCTTTTAAAAATTCGGATCGGATATTATCCGGATCATGAAATTTTGGATCCTAAAATTGTCATCAACTATAATCCTAATATATTCATGGAGTTTAAATAGTTGTGTTTCTTATAGTATTCGAGCATATAAATTTTTTATGTCCAAATTCAAAAATAACCACTTTGCAATGTCATTATGAATGAAGTTGTTTCAAACAAGATAAATTTACTTCAAAATTGCAGCTAATGCGAAGAAAACAAAAATAGCACAAATTATTACAAACTAAAGAACAACCCCAAAATTTATATTGCAAAACATTAAAAAATTTGTTGTAGTGTATTAAAATCGGTGATAGAAAAATTAATTTTTCAAACAAAATTTGAGATTGAAATATAAATTTTGAGTTTTACTGAAATCGTATACTAAATTGGAATACAAATTTTAAATTATATAGCAACATTAAAAAATTAATTCCTTATTAATAGCATGCCGAAGGTATAGTTCCATAAAAATTTTTGTATTAGTGATTATAATAATGACAAACCTTGTGAGAACTAAGTTGATCTTGGCATTGCAAGTTGCTTAGAGTACATATTTAAATGACAGTTTTTGATTGTAGAGCATCTCAAATTATAATACATTTTTACATTTCGGCAGTGTTTGCAAAAGCTAAGGCATTCCTACTTGCTTCTCTGTGTTCTGTGCTTTTTTTGACATAAATATTAGGAGAGAATCCTTTTGAGAATTCTGCTGTTCCATTTGCGAGTTTGTACAAACAAATGTTTTTGGTTGCTTTACTATTTTATTATTATGTGATGGCTAACATGAATCGCATTTTCAGATTTGAAGTATTCGTCACCAAATTTTTTAAGTTGATGAAAAGAATAACTGTTGTATGAACAATGAAACTCAATTACAAAATTTCACTTAGATTGAGATTATTAACACACTTATATTGGGATCTCCATCTAAGCCCTGCTCCATAGTACGTAACACCAAAACGATTTTGAGGTTACAAGTGCAATAGATTTACACAGTAAATAGTGCGACTGAGCTACACGGAGGTAAGAATCATTCTGTTAAATTTTTTATATTTTTCGATAAATCAAAAAGACTTTGAAATGTTTTTGGTCCAGTGCACGCTTTAAGGAAATTTTTTCTAAACATTCGTGAAAGAGAAGGATATTGAAAATGTATTTTATTATTTGATGTAACAAATAAAAAACGCAACATAAACAAAAGGGAAATCTGTGGAGCTGCCTGGAAATTCAAATTTACTGCTTTGAACTACCTTGAAGGCCGGGAGGTATATGGAAATATATAAGTATACTTTCTTTTAGCAGGAGTTTGTGTTTTGAAGCAACAACATTTTGTCCATCTACAGTGGCACACTAAAATTTTGAATGTGGGCTCTAAGGTCTGTAACCACGAAACCTGCTGAACCATGAACGTTAGGTCATGCACTACGAGCAGCTATTGACAGTGAAGGACATTCTGCATTAATATTTTAAATTGAACAACCAAACCCAGGGGGTTTCTTGTAAACAAAGAATAGTATTTCATCATTCCATCATTTGCTTTCTGTAGTTTAACGCATGTAAACATATGCGTTAAAGAATCTTACCACATAGGTATGTAATTAAAAAAGCAAAAATTAAGAATAAATGTAGCATAAGAGTATTAAAATCAAATATGCAACACTAATATAATTGCTTCAATAATTTTTAATGAAAAAATGAAAATGTAAAAAGCGCAAAATGTATATTCAAAAACGTGTCATAATTTGCAACTTAATTTGTACAGTGCAACGAATAAATTTTGAAAGTCCTTAAATTATGAACTAGTTGTGTGAATTTAAAGCAGAACTTTTTCAGAAGGAATTCTCAGCACCACAAAGAAGAAAAGCAGTCTGTCTGCATTGGCTTCAACGAATCAAAAAAGTGCCCTATCACCAAATGATAAAAAACTTTTTGATCAATGTCAAAGATTTATAATTACACCCTGAGCGCCATCTATATTAAGACAATATTTAATCTATTAGAATGAATTTTGATTTTCCGTAATATTAAAATAATATTCCCTGAAAGAAAGGACCATATATTGAAAATTTCGTAAATTGAAAAACCATAAAAGAAAATAACCAAGTTAATATATATCTGAAGCTGATCGTAGATAGTAAAAATACATACTGTTTATTATATTGAAAAGAATTAGTGCTTCTTTTACTATAATGAGGCTTTCGAAAGTTTTGATCATCTTCAAAATTCGAACATCTAAAATGGCATGTAAATTACAAACATATCAAAACAGTAATCTCCATTAGTTAACTCTCTATTGGAAAAAATTAATTTGTTAAATTGACAAAATCAATAAACTTTAAAAAAATATTTGCAGCATAACTTCACAACACCTACTAATTTTATTAATATATCTTAGTTTCCTAGTGATACTATATATATAACAGTTAAAATCAAAACAAATATAATTGGTTACTGGTAGGAATAAAACATTGATGAATTGAATATTGCAACTTATTTCTTAATAAAAAATAAGGTCCTATAATGAAAAATTTCTTTCATAAACAATTAATGGGATTTTGAAAATAAAGTTTACGTGTCATCATTGAATTTCAGAAGTATGTGTACCTATCAAGGATATTTTGGTAGTTATCAACGAAATCGTAGTCTTATTTGGTTACCTTAGACCATTCCAATTTGGTGTAATAAAGAAGAGAATTACACTAAAATGGTTATATTTGAAGGGGTGGAAATAGGACGGGAAGAAAATCATGCCGAATTGTAACGGTTGTTGGGCGAAAAATCCAACAAATGGGTACTCATGGGGAAAAGTATTTGTGATTTGTGTGCAACCATAACCAGATATAAAAATAGGTTTATTCAGTAAAACTATAAACTATTTTCAAAAGTTAATGTGAATTACTATTTCAAATATTATGTTTAAAGATATTCCAATCACAGGTCGAAAGATCTAATTTGGTGTATATTTAACTAGAGGTCCCTGTAAAAGAGTTAAAGCAAATTTATTGCTACTATGTATATAAAGTTTACAAACTAATACATGACAAAAATATTTACAAATCTATTTACATATGCATTTTTAAAGGGTAGTTTTAAAAAATAATTTGATCATTGATTGAGTTTATTATCTATGCCCAATAAAAATGTAAAAAGACCTAAAACATATTATTTGTTGGCAATTTTTTATTTTTTCCTTGCAGTCCCGAAAATATTTTTAGCGCAGATATTTGGTTCCACAAAACTAACAGTGCTTTCACTGCAAATATTCTGCCCACTAATTGATACATTATGTAAATATCTAACATTAATAGAAGATTTTGATAGCAAGGAAAATAATACTCTTTCGACCTTTTAGGCATTTTTCTCTAAAATTTGAGTTAAAATCAAACCTTTTTACTCAGAATCAGCAAAAGTTTGGATATAAACTTTGTTTACATGTACATGTAATTGTGTTGATCAAAGTTGCTTTAATAATTTAAAATGCATATTACATTGACAATGATATCAAAACTTAATCCGAATCCATTCAAACCGATACTTTAATATGTCGAACAGGTGTCAACATTACTTGAATCAGAACTGAATATTACTGCACAAACCAGGCTTGTAGTGAGACAGCTTTATTCTGCCCCATTCTCATCCCATCCAACGTCATACTTGTCCCATCCAGGGTTGGCATGTTTTAAACACGACCTGTTTAAAACATGTTTTAAACACTGTTTAAAACAACTGTTTTTTGCAATGTTTTGTTTAAATGTTTTTTTTCAAATTTATTTAGTACTTTATGGAAAATTGGGAAAATAATTTTTGGGTTTCGTTCATTCTTACTTTTATAACCTATTTTATACNGGTTAACTAAGTAGCTACAAGGGCTCTGGTATATTAAATATGTTAATGAACCACGCATTTATAGTAGAGGAGAGAAATTGAAAAATTGTCNTTAAATGTTTTTTTTCAAATTTATTTAGTACTTTATGGAAAATTGGGAAAATAATTTTTGGGTTTCGTTCATTCTTACTTTTATAACCTATTTTATACCGCAAAAACCGTTAAATCTGCGTTTGTTTATGTGCATGTAACGAAAAATAAATGTTGATATGTCTTTATCATAATTCAATGTTTGCTAATATATACATTTTCAGTAAAATTTTAGTACCTTGAGGTTGACCTGTCTAAGAGCAAAAAACATTGTTTTAAACGTTTAAAACATTTTATTTTAAACGTTTTTTTGTAAGAAAATACACTTTTTTGCCAACCCTGCTCCCGTTCAATCCCACGTCTCATTCAACATCTAATGACAACCCTGTTAGATACCAATATTGAATGAATTTATAGCTCATTTTCTTAATATTTAAAGATAGGAAACATATAAATATGAATTTATCAAAATATTGTTGTAGGCCCGATTTGATACAAATATACCGAATTATTTAGTAAAAAATAAAGAAAAACAATGAAAAAAAAAAGTATTTAAATAACAGATTCCAATGTGTTTATAACATTAATTATTTTTTTTCCAGGCAACCCTGTAAAACATACATTCAGAAAGGTCATTCCGGCAAAATTTCGTCGCACGACTGGTCGTGCTTGCCTTGTCCCATCCCACCACAACTCTGGCACAAACCCAATATTATATACAATCTAAAAAGTTCAATTTAAGTACTCTCTAAACGACCAAGTAAAAATGTAAAATCACAAAAATATGTAGTTTAATGCAGGTAACATAAAAAATGTATACCCATTATTATTTTGAGAAGAAGTAGTGTGAAATTTACTTTGATGCGATTTTCGAAACTCTTGCTGGTCCGGGGAACTTGAAAATCTAAAATAATGCATGGATAGTGTCAAACACATTTTCATAAAATCGCAAAGATAATCTAAATTACTTAGCTTGATGTATAATAAATTTAATACCTCCAGCGTGAGACCGAATTATAGTAGCATGAACATAAAATGAATCCATTAAATCCAAAAAATTAAATACACTACGCCATTAACTAATTCATTACATTCTGGGGAAAATTTCCAAAAAATCAAGCCAATCACAAATTATTTATTGTTGTATATATAATTTATTGCAAAATGGAAATCAATATTGTAAATTGCAATTGAGAAAATTTCAATAAGTTTTTTACTATATACCAAATCAAAAATCAAATATATTAAAATTATGCGCTATAATACGGGACATAAAAATTATTCTTCTTTATAGTGCAGTTGGTAACATGATTCTCGCAAATTAAAACACAATAAAATACAAATATAAATAAACAAAAAATTAAATGCATGATGAATTTCCTAAATTTCACAAATAGTACTAAACTGCAAAAATTAACACACTGATTGTTTCTGAGATAATTGGTTATAAAAAAAATATCATATCAACATAATGCCATAGTTGTAATTAGATATATTTCTAATGCAATCTAATTAAAGGACGTCTTTTTGTTGTGCAACTACAAAATTTAAATCATGAAGTACAACAAATACCTTGGCATCGATCTTATAGCCAAATACAGCTTAGGCAATTTTTTTAGAAAGAAAGTGCTGAAGACTATTACCAAAACTGGTCAATTTCTTAACTATTGTCAATATTATCACATGTTGCAAAGCAACTACATTTTAGCAATTTTCCCAATTTTATCATATGAAATGGCGGTATTATAGAAAGATACGTTTCATTTCAGCAAGGAATGCTCGAATGTAGGAAATCATAATTCCTCATAGGAGCTCTTGATCCTAACATGTGGGCATCAACCTCCAAACTACAATTCACTGATGAATTTATGGCATACGCGACCGACCTCTTACAGAATAAATGTGATTTTCAGGTCATAAATAAACTTTATTTTGGTTGTAGAAATTTACACGTGCAATTTTACCTTTTTTTAAAATTGTTTCAAAATTCATTTTTGTCTTTTTTTATCTACACAGAAATTGTACTCAGATAAAAAAACTGAATATTTTTTCTTGGTTTCTTTTATTTACATTTGTACTAACAAATTTACAGGAGAAGCAGTTCTTATAATCATAGTACTAAAAATACACTAACACGCCCCAAACCTGAACACAAACATATTTAAAAGGTATTTACATTAAGGGTAACAAGGTATTATCAACACAAAGAGTAACTAGTATCTTGCCTAACAGAGATCTGAAGTATGGACAAAACTAACAACGAATAACAAGGAAAACATACAACATGTAATGAAGTAGGATACAGGAACACGCACAGACTTACATGAAAAGAGGCTGGATAAAAAACAGACACGGCATTATCTAAATAAAATTTGTTGAATTGGCTAAAAGGATAACACATTAAAAATCTTTTGGTAATGCAATTGATTTCACGATATATACAATAACTTCCATAACATGTTCAGTTGTATATATATATATATATATATATATATATATATATATATATATATATATATAGTCATATGGGATGAATCCGATTAAAATTGAGGAACATTTCATCATAATTTTACTATTAAAAAAGCTCTAGTTTACTTTTTCTCTTTAGAACACATGATGATCAACGTTTCTTATCAATAAATAAGTTGTAGTTTGAATCAGTTAGCCTGCGTAAATTAAAAATGGGGAGAATTCGATCACTCAATTCGTAGATGAACCTAGCGTTTTTTTATCATTATGTTTCAAAAATATGTGCACTTACAACAAAAAGGCATACACTAATTCACAATACGTAGCATAAATACTATGCTTTTTAGGATTTTCTTGATTTGCTTTCAAATTATCATTTAATGTTGAGAAAGGAAACACTAAACTCTTTAGCTACCTTTCCCATTGACATAACTTTTGTTTGAATTTCCTATCTAAAATTTTAGGGTAAAATTTTTTCCGGAATTATCTGACTGAATGTCTGAAGCCTTATTATGTTCAGACTATGATATCAACCTTTTCATGAAACAGCTTAATGAAAATTTTTCTAGTCTTGNAATTATCTGACTGAATGTCTGAAGCCTTATTATGTTCAGACTATGATATCAACCTTTTCATGAAACAGTTTAATGAAAATTTTTCTATTCTTGTTGATTTACATATTCCTTTTACTGAAAGATATGTTTTGATGCGACCTCATTCTACGTGGTTTACTGATGAGTTACGCGAACTAAAAACAAAAAAGAGACTTCTAGAAAGAATGTGATTGAAGTCATATACTATTGATGATCTTGCTGTTTTCCAGAGCATATTAAAACTATTCGCTCAAATACTACGAAAGCATTGTTATTCCAACAAATTTTCGTTACCTATTTCACAATGCTTATCACCTTATGAGTTACTCTGATTCTCGCGTTCTCGCCACGGTCTTTAACTTGTGAACGGATCAACTTGTGAACAATTTTGCTGATATTTTTGAAGATAAAATAAATGATTTTAAATTTTATATGAATAGCGCTGACTGCAAACTTAGTTCTGTCGATTTAAAATTTACTTTTAATGATAAGCTACGAATAATTAGTCCGACAAACACACTTGGATTGTATCTCCACTTCATAAGAGCAAAGGCAACGAAATAACTTTCGGATAAATTTTCGAGTAATATCGGTACTGTTTGTTTATATCAGCCAGACCAAATGTTTTCGGTTTACCTTGTAAACTGTACATATGTTGATATTAATTTGTATATAATCAAGAGTATTTGTTGTAAATAGAGAACAGTTTAGCACAGTTTTAGTGTTCGTTGATACCTTCCGCTCGCAGTTGGTTCCCTAAGAATAGGTCTCTATAGGCAATTAGGGATTCAAAGCACATGCGAATGTCATTACATGGTGACCCTGACGTGATCGAATGGTTTTCTTTGCACAGTGGAGCGCTTGTTGGAGTGAGTCAGCTAGTTTAATCTTGACGTTTGTTGGACCGAAATGTAGCCTCTGATACTATTGATCATTCAGTTTTGCTTGACCGCTTAGAAAACTGATTTTGTGGTTTCGGACGTTGCAATACACTGGTTTTATTCATATCTGTCTGATCGTAAGCAGCTTGTTCAAATAACTAGTCACATTTCTTCAGACCACTTAATTCAATCTGGTGTTCCGCAAGGCTCGGTATTAGCTAGATATAGAATGTGTTACGCAGATGATAAGCAACTCTATATGTCCTTTAACGATCATTACCTGCAATCAATTTACAATTTAGAATTGCTTAACTACATCTTGGCGATTATGTTCTGTCTACTTGCGTCGGCCGAAAGCTTGGTGCTAGGTGTGATACATTACTCACGCATGAGAAACTGCCTCGAAATATTGCAAATAAAAATATATTTGATGCAAGATGCTGCAGAAAGTTTGGCGCATGCCTTTGAATTAATATAATTGGATTATTGTAATAGCTTGCACATTGCCCTGCCTAATAAACATTTTGTTAGCTGTAAATGTTACAAACTGTGCTCATTACATACATTGGACACATACATTTATTAACATTATATATTTAGTTTGTAGTTCTAAAATTGTAACTTTTTAGCAAATATATGGCTTTCATTCTATACTAATAATAATTGTGTAAATGGAAAAGACACAATAACTGTTTTTTTCAAAAAAACAAGGATCTTAACTCGAAATTAGATCCGATATGTGCCGCCACTGGTTAACCCTGTTAACATACGAACTTTAGATTGCAAGATATATACTTAACAAGTCTAGCTCATAAGTAAAATTCATATTCGTAATTATTAAACTTGTGATAACATATGAAAAATATAAACAAGTAAATATGTAGTCGAAAACTTGTAACAATAAAAATGCTTACTGGTTTTTATATTGAGAGTCAAAATGCCTAAATTTGTTATACCGAGGCTTTTGAAGATTTGGATCATATCGAGAGAATGAAGAACTAAAAATTCAATGTATGCATGCATATATATATATATATATATATATTATATATATATATAGAAATTGGATTTTTAGTAATGAATCAACTCTATTATTGTGAATTCAAATTATCGTATATGATTTTTTATTCTGTCTTTTAGTTTTATGAGCTCATAAAATATAATTGGGATGCAAGAAGTAGAAAAAAATACTTCCATGTACACTCAAACAGTAGCTTATTCTAAGTAACGCTAAAACTTCAAATATATTTGTTCTAGATTTCATTGAATATCCTGCAGTTTTAAGATCTTCAAAAATATAGTTTATCAAATTCAGGAAAGATATTAGCTTAGACGCGTGTTCATTGAATCTCATTAAAGAATCCATAGTAATTCCTAATATTTTAAAAGAAGATACTCTTCAAATTTCATTCATTTCAAATCACAATTACAAGTGGGTATGCGATTTATGCAAAAGCTTAAGTGCTTAGACTTATTCGAATTTTTTTATTATTGGTAACTGCCCATTCAAATTCTTCATTAATCCTTGCATTATTATCAATCGGTGTTGCATCTTTTTTAAAACATGGAATTATTAAATTAGAATCATCTGCGTATCTGGGAATTATTGCGTATGGAGTAATTGGTCTTAAATATTCTGAGGCCACCAACAGTTTCTTGTGAGCAACCTAAATTAATAGCGAGAGTTTCGTGTAAGCCACCTTTTCGAAACTAGATGTTCACGATCTATAGTGATTGAATATAGCCATCCCACGTACATATATATGGCCAGGGCCGTCTTAACGCATAGGATGACTAGGCTTCAGCATAGGGGCCCCCGCGCTGAATTCTGCGCTGATGGCTTTTGATGCACGAAGGTCTAAGTAATCGTTTGTAGTTGGATGCTGTTGCAGATTCTTACAATATTTTGCATTTCATATTGACAAAATTTAATTTTTCGTAGGATATTCTCGTATTAGAGCATGTGTAAGCTATTCCTGCTTGAATTTCTAGTCTTTAAAATTTTGCTTCATTCAACGATTTCTCTTTATGACAATTACAAGAAGTTAAGAAAAATACAAAACAATTTTTTTAATTAAGCATACTTATATGTATTTACGTTTATCCACTTTTTTTCTCATACATAAACTACGCTAGACAATTTCAAATGCAGGTTTTGGAAAATCTATTATTTATCAAAGAAACAAAATTCTATGATTTATGTTTAAATGAATGAAATGATAATTTGAAGACTTTTTGGAATTGAATTCAATGCATTCATAAATGTAATAATTAAAACGTTATCTTGTTTTTAGGGTTTTCTATTTGCATTTGCCCTATTGTTATGAGTCAACGCAAGCATGCCAGTGGAGCAGCAAAACGAAAGGCTCGAGCGTATCGGGAACAGACAGTAGTTTTTCCCTATTGAAAAATATGTTGGATCAGCTGCCCATATTTATAAGTTTAAGGTAGACTATGCCCATTTATACATAGCCCAAATTTGGGTCTTCATCTAGATAATTCTAATTGAATAGTGAATCATTTATGGGCATATGGCTATAGACATATAAATGTTATTTATGTGATATGTTTATCCATGTTGAAGCCTCTTTAGCTTATGATTTCAATTAATTTTAATATCATAAATGCTTGAATGCCAAGTTCAGTCTGACTTGGAGAAATTAAATAAATACAAAAAAGCTATACGTACATATATATATATAT
>CABFPE010000265.1:760799-775871 GCA_900660155.1 Hofstenia miamia
GTTGTAAAGTGTTTGTTGATTTGATTGAATAAAGCAACCGGGCATCAACACTAACTGCATTTAAGCAATATTAAAGTAGCCATTACCATAAAATCACTGGCTTTGCAATATAGTTAATAATATTGCAGTTTCCTATACTTACATTTAATAATGGTACATGTAGAGTTGTTTATATGGTCGATTATAGTCGAGTCCCCAAGTATTAAGAATAGGTATATATTCTTAGGTTTCGACTATCCAGTCATTTCAGGCTTTCATTATTTCATACATGTATGGATCAATAGTCAGACTAAGCAAGAATCGAAAAACTCCTAACCATAACATAAGTGCGGTTTCGTGACTGGCACAAGGACCCTTAGTTGCATAGTACAAATAAATCTAAATTTATCTAATTGATCTAAATACAATATTTCTAATCATTGTTTCTTTGATCTTATTCTCACTTTGCTCAACATTTGCAGCTTATTTTTGATTTTATTTGGATGATTCTACAAAATGAATCCTTAAATATCACAGTAAAGGTTATTGAAATAAATTTTATCAAATTGACTAACTATTTGAGCATGTATAGATTGCATATTAATGCCAATAAACAGGATTTTGCATAATACAACATTTTAGAAAAAGGGAAAATTTGGAAATCAGTTTGTCCTTGGTGTGGAAATTTGCATAGATGCTTAAAAATTACTACATGGAAAATTTCATTAAAATGGGACAATATTTTTTTTTTCTTAAGTAGCTTTTATTCTGTTTATCCTTGTACATTCTCTGTACTTACAGTCTGTAAATATTATTTACAAAATATATACAAATAGTGTACATAATATATACAAACATATTTACAAAACTGATATCTACAGAAATGTACAAATAAAATAAACAAAGCTAAAACAATAATTAAAATAAACAAAAACAAAAAATAAGTTAAAAATAGGAAACAAAAATGACATATTCTAATAATTTCGCCATATATTCAGTTTGTTCGAATATCCTAATTTGAATTGGTTGGCAAGCAGGTTTTGTTTTAATAATTTTTTAAATATTTTTAAGTTAGGTGCGTTACGTATATTAGAATCTAGTTTGTTCCATAGGCTACTGGTGTTGGTTGTAAACGAATCTTTCCAATATTTATTTTTAATTTGATAGTTATTAATGCATTTATTTGCTCTTTTGTTATAGCTGAGATATCTGTCACCATTACGATTTCCTTTCACACACTTGTACATTTGAATCAGACTGGAATATATCGTGATGAACGTGGGTGAAAGTATTGATTCTTTGTTTACGTAGTCACCAACTTCATGTTTGCTAATATCAAACATTGTGCATATACACCAGTTAAACATCCTATTTAGTCGTCCCTTCTGTGCAATACTTAAGCTATTCAATAGTATGCATGCGTATCTGTAGTGACTCAACACAAACGCGTCAACAACTATTTTGCCCCCAGTTATCTGTTTAATTTGTTTTAGGTATTGTATGCCAGCTGCNAATCGAATTAATGATTAAGTGCCGCGTTAAGAATGATTTCAAAGAATTGAAAAAATTCCAAAAATGTGTTCTGGCTAAATTTTCAGTTTTTTAAAAATGTCATCCTTAGTCAAGGCCGCATTACAGAAATGAAATAAAAATCAAAGAATTGTTGCTCAGTTCAGGCTAAATTTCTTTGAATATCATTTAACATAATTATACAGAATTGATATGACACTGATGTAAAAAATAAAAAAGTGAGTACCAATAAGTTTTTTTGAAAATGTTCAATCTGGAGAACTTATTTTATATAACCTAATTGACTAGTTAAGACTGACATAAATATGAATGATGAAAATTTTATTATATTAAATATAATAATTTCATGCATAGTATTGATAATTGAATTATTTTTCATTTTAATGATATTTGAAATCAAAATTTTTAGAGCACTTAGAAAAGCTACCCATGATTTGGGCAATAATTCTATATNAGCTGCCATCTTTTTAATCTTCCTTCAAACAAACTTATCAAACTTGAAGCGCGTGTCTATGTCTACCCCTAAATATGTAACAGAATCAGTTGGTTTGATCATTGGTGCATCTTTAGATAGTTGGATCTGTACATTCTTTACTAGTGGCTTTACTAGTACATTCTTTACTAGTACTTTAATGAGATTTAAAATCACAATTTTTTGAGAGCACATAGAAAAGCTGCCCATGATTTAGGCTATAATTCTATATAAAATGTATAACCAACATTCGGCAATTTTCCAAAATCCAGTACTACCATAAAGTAACTGTAATAAACATTTGCTTTTTCATGATTAGCCTCCTTTCATTTACTTTTTATTTGTGTTGCTTAATCCGGACATTATTTAATCCGGTCAACTCACTACTCTGCCAACAATAACATAATTAGGTACGTACAATATAATGATATAAAATTATCAAATTTTATTTAAATGATTTGCTAGTAATTTTTAATGTTTGGTATTAAAGCTCTCTAATCCAGATTTTTAATAAAATAAAAAACCCAACAAATTGTGGGCCCAATACTAGTCCTAGGCCTCTTGGTTTTGATTTCATTCGAAAGTACTAGTCTTAATCTGCATGAATCTGCATTAGAAAATCTCTAGCCATTGCAAAAGGTGACTTAGTAAANTTTTAGAGCACTTAGAAAAGCTACCCATGATTTGGGCAATAATTCTATATAAAATGTATAACCAACATTCACCAATTTTCTTGAAAAAATAAATATTACAATTAAAAACATGTAATGAATTTTATGTTGTTAATGGCTGAATTTTTTTTCATTTTTAACTTAAGTAGCTTTTATTCTGTTTATCCTTGTACATTCTCTGTACTCACAGTCTGTAAATATTATTTACAAAATATATACAAATAGTGCACATAATATATACAAACATATTTACAAATCTGGTATCTACAGATATGTACAAATAAAATAAACAAAGCTAAAACAATAATTAAAATAAACAAAAAAAATAATCAGTTAAAAATAGGAAACAAAAATTACATATTCTAATAATTTCACCATATATTCAGTTTGTTCGAATATCAAAATTTGAATTGGTTGGCAAGCAGGTTTTGTTTTAATAATTTTTTAAATATTTTTAAGTTAGGTGCGTTACGTNTAACAATTTCTCTATTTTAGCTTTCAAATTCAATGAAAGCAATTAGTGGACAGCAAAAGTGTTACACATATATTGATAATTCTTGGCATTTTTAATTAGGTATGTGTGTGCTGGGTAGAATGGATGTAACAAGCAGGAATGTATGGCAACACTATCACATATAATTTAACTCTAGCAATACTTAAGCGAAGGGAAACTCAGAAGAAATTGCTAAACAATTGCTATCGTTGTTTTAGATGTTAACTTGATGCCAAACATTGCTATTTTAATACCAAATAAAAGCCGAATATGATTAATACCCTGTTTACACGTGACATAAGACAGATCTGTCTCCAATTATCTCAAGACATATGTAGCGTGTAAACACCCAAAACATAAGACATACGAACTCTCAAGTAGGGTAATTATAAAACAGATGTAGATCAAATAATTTTGATTTTATTGTATGTCTTCTGTCACGCTGTCACCGTGTAAACACTAAATCATAAGACATACATGTTTTTGACTGCAGTTATTTAATTATTATGGAAGCAAAATAGCAGTAATTTCGACGTATTAAATTAATAAAAAATTATTAATTATATAGGTTTTAGTATTTTATCCAATTTTCACAATTGAAAATAATACTTTTCAAATACATATGCATATTTAAACATTACTTATGCATTTTAGATAAATTTCCTAACAGGTAAATGACCTATAAATATTTTAAATTAATTTGAAATTAGCAGAAACATTTGGATACATGCAACAATGACAAATTAACCACAATTACAAAAACACCACTTTATGGTGTCGCATAACATTTTACAAATAGAGAGATTAAATTTCTTTGTTATTGAAGTTATTTATATAATTGAGATGATGAGTGTTGGAAACCATTTTATTGTTTTTAAATGCTTTGATTTGCTAAAATCTTAACTACAAGGTGCTCATTATTCAAAATGAATGATCGTATGGAATGCAACTTAATAGATGCTGTCTCAAAGAAATCATTTTTATGGGATATTGCATGTCCTGAATATAAAGACAGGGATTTACGAAAGAAGACTTTCTCTGATATTGCGAAATAACTATTCACTTTTTAGGTGAAGAAACCATGCGGTAACCTCTGCATCGATCTTTCAGTGGGCATCTGCCCGAAGCGGATCTCCACATCCAATTTCACCTAGTTTGCTAATAAATTGTATATTTATTCCAAAAAGTCTAATTTATATAAATTTAGATGAAGACACAGTGAATAAATGGAATAACTTAAGGGGTTATTACACTAAGGAGCTCTGCAAAATTGAGAAGTCAAGGAAATCAGGTATTGATGCTGATTCGGTTTATGTTCCTACATGGGAATTTTTTGATAAATTGGAGTTCTTAAAGCAAAGTGTACAACCCAGACGAAGCTACTGCAACATTGAAAATCAAGTAATCATTTTTGCAATTATATTAATTTAAATTAATTAGCAATACATTAATAAACAAATTCAATTTATTTTATTCGACTATATTGCCAATTTAATGCTCCATTAGTTGTAAAATAATCCGCATACTCATCACGGATATCTTTGGCGAGATTTGAAGAATTCTTTGAAGCAGTGCATATGGAATACGAATTAAAGAATTATTTTCACGCCATGACCCTGGAAGAATGTCAGAGCACAGTGGGTCATCTACATCTATGCCTTGTAAGTATGTGGAGTTTGCGAGGATTAACATGTTATGCAAAACACAACATGCTTTAATAATTTTCTCTACTTTCACATCACTTAAGTTTATTGGATTTAATAGCACACGAAATCGATTTGCTAAAATCCCAAATGCATTTTCTGCTACCATTCGTGCTCTTGAAATGCGATAATTAAAAACCCTTTCTTGCATGTTAACTGTTCCATAAGAGTATGGTTTCAAAAGATTCGGTTTCATGGGGAATGCATCATCTCCAACAAAAACATAGGGAACAGAATAAGTGCGTCCGGGCAGAGTTTTTTTAGGTAAGCTTGCCAACAAACGATCCATCTCATTTGAAATTGGTGAGCGATTATAAATTCCGGCATCACTATTGCGACCATTTGACCCAATGTCAATGATCCTGAAAGTATGATTGGCATCAACAACAGCTAACAAAACCAAACTGTGTGAACCTTTGTAATTGTAAAAGTACGATCCTTGCTTTCTTCTAGGGCGAAATGTAATGTGTTTCTCATCAATTGAACCAACACAAAATGGGAAGTTCCATTTTTCTTCAAATTCTTTTGCAATATTATACCCATCTCCTTCATTCTTTGGAGGCTAAAAGTTGCTTTGTATCAGAATGAATTTAATGTTTATATACATAGCTCTATATTATANAGGTGCTCATTATTCAAAATGAATGATCGTATGGAATGCAACTTAATAGATGCTGTCTCAAAGAAATCATTTTTATGGGATATTGCATGTCCTGAATATAAAGACAGGGATTTACGAAAGAAGACTTTCTCTGATATTGCGAAAGAACTAGGGATGAAGTGTAAGTTTTAGTTAATTGTTATGATATAACAATATCATTTCAATAATCTAATCTATTTATAAATTGTTAGCTTGCGATTAGTTTGCTAATAAATTGTATATTTATTCCAAAAAGTCTAATTAATATAAATTTAGATGAAGACACAGTGAATAAATGGAATAACTTAAGGGGTTATTACACCAAGGAGCTCTGCAAAATTGAGAAGTCAAGGAAATCAGGTATTGATGCTGATTCGGTTTATGTTCCTACATGGGAATTTTTTGATAAATTGGAGTTCTTAAAGCAAAGTGTACAACCCAGACGAAGCTACTGCAACATTGAAAATCAAGTAATCATTTTTGCAATTATATTAATTTAAATTAATTAGCAATACATTAATAAACAAATTCAATTTATTTTATTCGACTATATTGCCAATTTAATGCTCCATTAGTTGTAAAATAATCCGCATACTCATCACGGATATCTTTGGCGAGATTTGAAGAATTCTTTGAAGCAGTGCATATGGAATACGAATTAAAGAATTATTTTCACGCCATGACCCTGGAAGAACGTCAGAGCACAGTGGGTCATCTACATCTATGCCTTGTAAGTATGTGGAGCTTGCGAGGATTAACATGTTATGCAAAACACAACATGCTTTAATAATTTTCTCTACTTTCACATCACTTAAGTTGATTGGATTTAATAGCACACGAAATCGATTTGCTAAAATCCCAAATGCATTTTCTGCTACCATTCGTGCTCTTGAAATGCGATAATTAAAAACCCTTTCTTGCATGTTAACTGTTCCATAAGAGTATGGTTTCAAAAGATTCGGTTTCATGGGGAATGCATCATCTCCAACAAAAACATAGGGAACAGAATAAGTGCGTCCGGGCAGAGTTTTATTCTATGAAATGATGTTTAGGAAGAGGAAACAATTTGCACATCATCCGAATCGAATACTCCTTCCAAAAAGCAGAAAACGGTGGACACCAACAGTGCATTATTGAAAGCAGTTTCGGCATTGGATGCTATTAGCCAGAAAAAAACGCAGCCATTGAACCAACACAAAATGGGAAGTTCCATTTTTCTTCAAATTCTTTTGCAATATTATACCAATCTCCTTCATTCTTTGGAGGCTAAAAGTTGCTTTGTATCAGAATGAATTTAATGTTTATATACATAGCTCTATATTATAAGACAGACAAATTATTCTAAAATAATTTCAGAACTGCTAAAAACACTATAATAACAAAATGAGGGATTTGCAAAACAAAATATTTGTGGAACCTATGCAGCAGTAAATTTAAGTGATAATTGAATTATTTTATATGTTAAGGAAATCTAAAATATAGGTATAGATAACAGTTATTCTCATGTTTACAATACTGTGCAGTTGCAAATTTTATTCTATGAAATGATGTTTAGGAAGAGGAAAATATTTGCACATCATCCGAATCGAATACTCCTTCCAAAAAGCAGAAAACAGTGGACACCAACAGTGCATTATTGAAAGCAGTTTCGGCATTGGATGCTATTAGCCAGAAAAAAACGCAGCCACTGGATGATAGTGAATTGTTTGGTAAGTATGTGACTGGAGAATTAAGAAACATTCAAGAACCTTATCTTCGCCTTACTACAAAGCAAAAAATACAAACTATTCTCTTTGAAAGTACGTTGTCTCAGCTACACATGAATACACCGAACAGATCGCAATTCACTGCCAATGCTAGTTATTTAAAAACGTACGCTTAAGTAGTCTCCTTTAAGCACATCAAAAATTGCATCTAGTGTTTCTGGAATAATGTTAGAAATTGTGCACTTCGGTAAGCGATACAAGAAGTGTTGTGAAGAATAACAATCACCAGATGCCAAAAATCTAAGAGTTAAACTCAATCTTTCACTAGGTGAAATACTCTTTCTCATTACAGTATCTTGCTTTTCTATAAGCGGCTTAACTTTTTCCAAAAGAAATTAAAATGTTTCTATATCCATTCGAAGAACCCTCTGAAATGAATGGGCATCCTCCAATCGAAATTCATAATCTATCAAAGCCTGCATGCCTCTTCGTGGTCTTCTTTTTATCCAGGATTTTGTCCATACTTTGCGTTTCCGCCTAGATTTCCTCACTTGTGTATTATTATGGACTGCATATATGATAGTAGTGGCCAGTTTCGCAACACAACAGTCTTCTTCAGTGTCAGTCATTGTAGATACTATTTGTGTTATTAAGTAAACATTAATTAAGCAACTTCAGTAACAAAGAAATTTAATCTCTATATTTGTGAAATGTTATGCGACACCATAAAGTGGTGTTTTTGTAATTGTGGTTAATTTGTCATTGTTGCATGTATCCAAATGTTTCTGCTAATTTCAAATTAATTTAAAATATTTATAGGTCATTTACCTGTTAGGAAATTTATCTAAAATGCATAAGTAATGTTTAAATATGCATATGTATTTGAAAAGTATTATTTTCAATTGTGAAAATTGGATAAAATACTAAAACCTATATAATTAATAATTTTTTATTAATTTAATGCGTCGAAATTACTGCTATTTTGCTTCCATAATAATTAAATAACTGCAGTCAAAAACATGTATGTCTTATGATTTAGTGTTTACACGGTGACAGCGTGACAGAAGACATACAATAAAATCAAAATTATTTGATCTACATCTGTTTTATAATTACCCTACTTGAGAGTTCGTATGTCTTATGTTTTGGGTGTTTACACGCTACATATGTCTTGAGATAATTGGAGACAGATCTGTCTTATGTCACGTGTAAACAGGGTATAAGCTGTGCCTAATCCTGAATATGTTTTTGTCACTTCTTGTAAATAGTGTGTTAGTATTTGTACATTAATTAAATTAATCTCAATGTTGTATGTAGTAATAAACTTTTTAGGTGTTCTAAAAAATGAAATTGCAAATTCTCTATTTTTAATTGTTGTTATTTTGCGAGCTGTAATATTTATTGAATGCTATTTATGGCATAACTTAAGTTGAAATCTTTAATAGAATTTAAATGATGATGTTGGGTAGAACTAAATGAACTATTGAAATTTTTGTTTATGATAATGCCAGTTTTTAGCTTATAGCAATTAAATATTACTTGTATAAAATTTCAGAATTGTGTCAAATATTATTCACAATTAACAAAATTATATTGTAATTATCTAATATTAATGATTAAGTTATAATATCTATTTGATTAATAGTTTTTGTTGTTTTAGAATGAGCAATAGCAAGCAATGGTAATAAATTTTAATTGTTTACAATTCGAAGTAAATGTATTTATTAAGACGTATATTTTTATTTTAGTTGAGTAACAGCTATTAACTCTTTAGTTCAAAGATGGGAACGGATAGGGCCGGGCTTGATTAGGTGCAGGTTAAATTGTTAGTCTTAAATTCATTTCAAAACTATAATTTTGTAATCATTTTTTAGAAAGACAGAGAATAACCAAAAATAGCTCCTTGAACTTCAAAGTTTCTTAGTTGAATAACATATGGTTCTTATACAAACTACGTACTAATTTTGTAGTTTAGGTTATATTTTAAAATCATTATCATTAGTAGAATTGGGTAATATTAGGTCAGGATAAATCGGATCAGGTTGGGATCATGTCAGGTTTAGTTAAGTGTATTTTATAGTTATGAAATTTCATTTAAATAGTTGTAAGTTTTGCAGTGAATTTCTTGCTGTTAAATATTATTATAAAAACTAAATGGGTTTTTCTATTTTAATTATGTTTAGTGATGTATCTTCTGCCATGTTGCGGCTGAAAAACTTCAGATCGACTGATCTAGTGATTTACAGCAACTTTAGTGTGGAGCAAGTAATCAACAAAAGCTGCTTAAGAGGAAATCAAAGTATAAACTTACAATAATTTTGGACTTACTTTCTAACAATCTTTGTAAATCCCTTTTTGATGTTCCATCAGACGCATTTCGAATGCCATTGTCAGAGAGTATCATGGAAGCTTGTTTAGACAAAATCAAAAAATTATCTTTTCGAGATGCTACAAGCCTGTTTAATTCTTTTCACACAAGGAGTATATTGAAGAATTTAACATCTGAAAAGAAATGTACACATTATGAAAACTCTCACTATTTTTTGTTTCTCTTACGCTCAAGCAATCACTATTCAATTATATTAATTGGAAAGGCACATTCAAAAAACTATAATTTTACACTCCATTATGATCCTGTGCTTTCATACCATAATTCGTCAAGTTTGTTGAAAAATATGGCAATTATTTTCAAAGATTTGAATCATTTTTTACCGCATGGGTGGTGACCAATCAACTGATAACTGGTCATGTGGCCACAGGTGTCTCAGTTTTATAATGAATCATTTTTGCAATACTTGCATATCTTTTGATTATTTGCCTCAATTCGTTCATTATTTAACTAAACTTGAACATAAAACGTCAGTGAATANTTTAGTTGAGTAACAGCTATTAACTCTTTAGTTCAAAGATGGGAACGGATAGGGCCGGGCTTGATTAGGTGCAGGTTAAATTGTTAGTCTTAAATTCATTTCAAAACTATAATTTTGTAATCATTTTTTAGAAAGACAGAGAATAACCAAAAATAGCTCCTTGAACTTCAAAGTTTCTTAGTTGAATAACATATGGTTCTTATACAAACTACGTACTAATTTTGTAGTTTAGGTTATATTTTAAAATCATTATCATTAGTAGAATTGGGTAATATTAGGTCAGGATAAATCGGATCAGGTTGGGATCATGTCAGGTTTAGTTAAGTGTATTTTATAGTTATGAAATTTCATTTAAATAGTTGTAAGTTTTGCAGTGAATTTCTTGCTGTTAAATATTATTATAAAAACTAAATGGGTTTTTCTATTTTAATTATGTTTAGTGATGTATCTTCTGCCATGTTGCGGCTGAAAAACTTCAGATCGACTGATCTAGTGATTTACAGCAACTTTAGTGTGGAGCAAGTAATCAACAAAAGCTGCTTAAGAGGAAATCAAAGTATAAACTTACAATAATTTTGGACTTACTTTCTAACAATCTTTGTAAATCCCTTTTTGATGTTCCATCAGACGCATTTCGAATGCCATTGTCAGAGAGTATCATGGAAGCTTGTTTAGACAAAATCAAAAAATTATCTTTTCGAGATGCTACAAGCCTGTTTAATTCTTTTCACACAAGGAGTATATTGAAGAATTTAACATCTGAAAAGAAATGTACACATTATGAAAACTCTCACTATTTTTTGTTTCTCTTACGCTCAAGCAATCACTATTCAATTATATTAATTGGAAAGGCACATTCAAAAAACTATAATTTTACACTCCATTATGATCCTGTGCTTTCATACCATAATTCGTCAAGTTTGTTGAAAAATATGGCAATTATTTTCAAAGATTTGAATCATTTTTTACCGCATGGGTGGTGACCAATCAACTGATAACTGGTCATGTGGCCACAGGTGTCTCAGTTTTATAATGAATCATTTTTGCAATACTTGCATATCTTTTGATTATTTGCCTCAATTCGTTCATTATTTAACTAAACTTGAACATAAAACGTCAGTGAATATTCCACAAGAAGAATCTTCTAAATGTGAATACCGTTGTATTTACTGCCTTAAAGTTACTCAAAATCAATGTGAAAATTGTTTTAAATTTTTCTGCCGGACTCCTTTATTTAACAGAAATCCAAGAAACAGAAATTGTAGAGAGTGTTCTAAATCCCTGCCTGAGTTGTGAAAAAAGAAAAGCAACTAGTGATTCTGACCCTGACTACCCAGTAAACATAAAACTGTCGTAACTACATCGCTGAACGACATAGTAACGGCACTAAAACGACATTAAAAAACAACGTCTTTTCACAATAAAACGACAAACTACCAATAAAAATGTAGTTTTTAAAAAAATTATCTTCAAATTGTCAATACTAAAATTATTCCTATTTTTAAATATTTTTTGATAGACGGAATTATACATCACCACTAATCCGCACTATAAACGCCACTCAAACAATTCAGCGCCTATTAAACGCCAATACACCACAAAAACGACGTCGTTAGAACAGTTCTATGTTTACTGGGTATACGCCTTCAGTAGCTAAAAAGTCAAAACGACACAAGCAACATTCAATTTCCCCAAAATTACTTAGATTTGACCAATTTGATGAAGAGAAAAATATATCTGTCAATACTACTGAAAACTCAATTGCTTATGCAACACCTGTGAAAGACGCTTCTAAAGACACTAATGATGAGGAACAAATAGTTAAAGAAGGTATTGTACTTCAGAATTTCATAATTTTTGAAACATCAAAGAATATAAAAATTTCTGAAAGATCTTGTAAACGTTCTCTAAAAGAGAATTTTCACAATCTTTGTTCCGATGATGACATGCCTATTAGTGAATCACCCCCATCAAAGAATTTAAAAATTTCAGAAAGATCAAATCTGACAACCTTCCTGTTCATATAAGGAATGCATGCAGAAAGACATTTTGTGAAAAATGTAAATTATTTGGAAAAGACTTAATATTAGAAAAATGCTGTTGGCATGTTCTATGTCGTACATGCTTTTCTATAAATTTTTGTAGAGTTTGTACTGGTGAAACACGCACTCAGGAATCAAAAGAGCAAAATGAAAAAACACCCCGTGATGAGATCCATTCAATTGTTTGTAAAGTTAAAGGAGTTGTTGGGAAATCGATTTTCATGCCCCCTTTGCAATACTGTAACCAATTATAAAAATTTCATTTTTCATCTAGAAATAACTCGTGACAACATAGAGGCTGCGCGTCGCTTGAAGGCTCTACGTCTGTTCAACAAACATTTTGAGGCTTGCAAGAACAATAAAAAATAGCATTTCGCCCATACATGTAAATGAAGTTAAACATAATTTCGTAGTATTGACAAAAGCCCAAAAAAGTGAGAACATTCTATTGGTTAAGGAAGAAGATATTAACTCTGAATTTTTGAAATGTGCAAATTATCACCTGATCACATTAGCATATCTCGTCTCTGGGCATAGAGCAGGTGTGCCAATTAACATTAAAGTCTTTGAGTTTGTAAATGCTATTAATTCTCTGTAAAAGCACATTCTAAAGCACAACAAGCCACCAACTTTTGCGACCATTTCTGTCCGGCAACATAAAGAAAGAAAAAATGGGGATGCACATTTAAGATTACCCATTAATATGTTCTTAGTTTTTTTGTCATATTATAAAAACATCAGACCAAAGTTTGCTGCTGAAATTTCAGGGTCATATTTTAGCAGACGTGAAATTCTAACATCCCTTACAGCACCACAAAAACTATGTATTTTGAATGATATAAATAGTAATGAAGGTGTGCATTATTTGTTTATCACGCAAACTGGAATGCACTTTCAATTGTCTAGAGAAATATTGAATAAGCCTTTTAAAAAGTTGTGTAATACTGAAGATAAGTCAAGTATCAAGACCAAATGAAGTTTGTGCAGTTTAAACACCCAAGACATGTGAAAGGAAAGCTCAGCAACAAATTCACTAAAGTTGAAAAAATTGACAAATCGACGGACCATACTGTTACCATTAGAGGAAATGTTTATCACAAGAATCGTGTATCATCAATAGAAGCAGCCTATCTTGGACGTGGCTACAATCCCGATTTGGAAGGTGACATTGATCAGCTGAAAAACCATTATCCAGTAACAACCGACGAGAACAATATTGGTGCTCAACAACAAGTTGGTATTCCTATCAATGAGGAAAGCGTTAGCGAACCTGATCCTACACCAACAAGATTGTCAATCCGACAACGATGACTGCCAGATTTCTTCCAAGCTGGCTTTTGACAGCTTCCGCATTTTTTCCCGGAGAGAGGATGTAACATAGACGCACTATTTACATTATTCTGTATAACTTGCTTACTGTTATGTTAATGCTATTTGAATTTGTTTTGGCATAAATAATGAACAATTAAATACGTTTGATTGTACACGTTTGGAGCCAGTCATTTTACAAAATTGTGCCACAAAACTTGTAGAAAATTATCCAAATGAGTTTGACCATGAACTTGGACCAGAACTTATTCAGTTTGCTTCATTTGTCTCAAGAGATCTTAAAAAGACGGCTCTGTATATGGTGATTCAATTAATTGGCAATATCTTTCTGCAACAACCTCTTGGTCAAGCTGGTCAAACGCTTTAGAAAAATCTATTAGAATTGCATGGGCACGATCTATATTCTTGTGTTAGTACGCAATCAGCTGTGGATTGGTCTTTTCAATATGAAAATTGCATTCGGTCACCACAATTAAGTATTGCAGGAGAAATATACTTACGGTGAACAGCTTTTTCGAATAACCTTGAAAATAATGGCGTAATGGAAATTTCTATAATATCATTTGAATTTGCAGCATTTAAAACTTTGGGAAGTGCTATATTTGCGAGCTTATGTGGTTTAGGGAAATGAGCCTTTGCTAAGGATAAATTTCAAACGTATTAGTATATCTCAATACTCACCGAACACCTAAGAAGGAATTTTTGGTGGACCAGGCGAAGTACCTTTGCATGTTAGTAAAATGTATGAAACTTCATTTAACTCAATTGTAGGAAAATAACCTTCAAGAGAGAATGTTGGAAATGTTCTACGTTGATTACTATGTTCATTTCTGCAACTAAGTTAGGAGAAATCTTTATTAACCTGGGAGGGCTCAAAGGCGTCCCATATTATCCGGTCGTTACTATGCTTTCTATGTTTTTTTCACCATTCTCTTGATCCCAATCGATTAAGCTTTTTGTAACTTCGTCTTAGCAATTTTTATTTTGAATAGCATTAATGGCTTTTCGGCGTTGCTTTTTACGAATAAATTCATGCCTCTGATTAAAATATTTTTTATCTTTGGTATCATCCAGATTGGATCTCTATCTGATATTTTAAACTTGTAAATAGAAAAGCTATGCTCGAAAATATATTTAATAAGTGCGTCCAATTTTTCTACTGCATTATCAGCATTTTCTTCAGCATATATATTATTGAAATCCATTGAGCACATATGGCCTAAGCAAAAATATTTCGAAATATATATATACCGTGCGATTCATAAGTCTCCGGCTCTAAAATTAAAATTAAACAACAGCAAGAATAAACTCAATAACAGAAAGAACAAATAAAAGTAAATAACAAGCAATTATAGTAATATATCACGGTAAATAACAGCAATTTCACGGCAACTGTTCAAAATGTTCACCATTTTGCTCCAAACAGAGATTGCATCGTTTCCTGAAGCTTGAATAACAATTACGGACGACTTCTTGATTGATGTTTGTCAATTCATGTGAAATTGCTTCTTCAAGCTCTTTGAGCGTTGTGTAATCGTTGTGAATTGCATAAACTCGATTTTTGATATAGCTCCATAACCAAAAGTCCAATATCGTGAGGTCTGGAGATTTTGGTGGCCATTCCTTGGGGCCTTTAC
>CABFPE010000265.1:776871-790906 GCA_900660155.1 Hofstenia miamia
ATATATATATATATATATACGTATATTACATATCTCTATATTAGAATGAATTACGTAATGGAGTAAACTGCCTTTCTTAGAATGTATTTGAAGTCCTAAATGATCTGTAGGAAAACTAAGCTTAATGGTACTGATTTCAAAAACAGACAATACAGGATTCGTTATAATTCTATCTAGTTTAGCATTTCCTCTTGTTGGAGGTGAATCAATTAATGTTAAATCACAGTCTAGAACAAAATCTGTTAAATCAAATTGATTAAAATCTCCATTAAAATAGATGCACTAGAATAAACTTGTGAATATTTATCACATTAATCACAAAATATTTGTTAAAAGTACTACTTTCTTTAGATTTTGGAGAAAAATAGGTAATGTTCGTCAAATATATTTGTGAACTTTCACTATGTTTATATTTTATCGACATAGACTCCAAATCAAATCATTTTTCTATCACACTAGATTCCAATGATGAAACTACATATATTAATAAATCGTCTCCACGGTGTTTCTGAGTAAAATTTCCTGTCCTACAGCAACAAATTTGACGATCAACACGAAACAATTTATGCTCATCAAGTATTGATCAAGTATTTTATCTGAAAGCAATGTTTCAGTTACTAAGCAACTGTCAATGTTGTACTGTTGTAAATCACAGCGTAGTGCCTCAGATGTTTTTCTGAAATTGTCTGATTTGAAATTTATTTTCTTTTTCATTGAAAATTTGAAAAGAAATCGCTTGCATTGGACAGTCAAATACTAGGCGGAATCCCACCCGTCTATTATTCGAATACATACCTCTTTCTTATGTAAAAATATAGAGCTGTATGAGTTGACGATCCATTTTTAACATCTGGTATAATTGAATTGATACAATTAGCACATTTATGCTCAGAAGAGTTTTTTCTTTGATAGCAGGTATTCATAATGTGGCTTCCACCGTCCACTGCAAATTTCACATGCAGGATTGAGTGCAATACTTTCTGAGATGCCCAAAACTATAGCATAATGCGCATTGCTTAGGCTTTACTAAATCTGTTACTTTATATATTTTATAAATGTATTTAAGGTAACCATTTTCAAAAATTTTTCTTCGAATATTTGGGCTGCATTTAAAAACATTAAAGTCACCTGATTTAACTCTATATGACTAAAAAAACGGTAAATCCTCGTCTTTCAATAATTCATGTTCTAAGCAAGGATTTGACGAGATCAGTTCATTAATAAAGTTTTCTTTTGAAGGCGTCTCAAACTGTTTGGACAGATAGAGCATTTGTAAAGTGGGTTAACGATTTTGCTGTATTTTTGAAGTATATCCCATTGATGAAATATTTTCTATAAATTCTGCAATATTTCCTTCTTCAATAAAATTCATTCTGATTAAACTAGGCTTGTGCAGTGTGTTATGTTCAAGATCTTCTAAAATAGAGTTTTATTGCTGACTAGGTCAAATGCCTTGCTGTAGTTGCATATCTGCACAACTACTCAATTTATTCGTGGATTATCAAGAGCTGAGATTTTGTCCAGCATATTTATCAGAGCAAAAGTTATGGAATATTTGTATAAAAATTGAAGGAGATCATTAGATATTTGCTTGTAAATATACATTGTTACCAGGGATTTTACAAACTTTGATGGCACTGCGAGTAGAGTGATATTGTTCTATGACTCCTATGACTGGTGGTGAGGTTTTTGGTGTGGCAGACACGCATGCTTACTTCCAACGTGACGGGAAAATTTTTTGTTTGAATGCTGACATTTACAAGGTGAGTGTTGCAGTTTTGTACAGTTTGTTTGGGATTTAATCAGAGCGTGTTGCATTATTTGTTTGCAGTTTGTTTAGATACTGAAGGGTGTCTGTCACTTCCACTGGTTGAAGCCCTGGTTCAAGACTGACATCGAAGGTGATTTTACTGAAAGTATCCGTAATTGCCTCAAACCAGCGCCAATACATTCGAAACCTGAGGGAATTGGATTAATTCCCGTTTTAAACTCTTTTCCTCATATTTCGTTGACCAAATCCCCCGCTCTATTTGTTTTTTACATTTCTTAAATCATGCTCTCAGCTTTTTGTTTTTCACTTTCAAGCTTTTGCAAATAGTGTTGAGTTTTTGCTTATCTCCTGCACAATAGGCAGCATTGCGTTTTTGCAATATATCTTTGATGATTGGTGTCATCCAGAATGGGTCAAGGCTAGACCTGTAAGCAATTCTTCTAGATATTGTTTCCATTGTTAAGTATACAAATATCATAGAAAACAGACGTTTTATCATTTATTTCCTGTGTAATATAGGTCTGCAAAGTTGGTTGATGTTATTTGCTTCACAAATTTCTGGATAAAGCTTTCCCGGATATCATGTACTAGCTGAGGGATTTCAAAACCATTATCTAGCTGCGATGTGGCTCGATGCAAAATTTTAATTAGGTATGTGTAATATTGTTTAGAATTTTTATGTTGAGTGATTCCTTCCTCTACAGTACGACAATATATGCAGTGAATCTTTATCGGTATAAAGCAAATCAAATTTCTGAAAACAGTTGGTAATAATTCCAATCTTCTTCGCTATAATAGTTGCTAAAACTTCAAAAATCACTAAGTAGATTACTAATATTTAAGAGCTGTACCCGATCCGAGCTCGACTCAATTGCAATTCTTTTCCCTAATATAGTAAAGTATATAATGTAAAGGGTATAAAAATTATCGTCAGATTCAGAAAAAACGGGTTAAGTAAAAAATGGAGATTTTGAATTTGATTGGTCGCTAGCTGTCAAATCATTAATTTAATGATTTGAATTTATCAATCGATCTTCTGCCCAACAGTTTTGTTCGCAGTAAATATTTACAAGCATTTTAAGTGTGATTTCTGATATTTTCAGAAGGTTGAATTTAAGTTTTCACTTCTCGATGCTTAGTTGTATTATTTACATATTTCCCTATTTGTTTATTTCATTAACCAATTTAGATATAATTTTTTTTATTTAAATTGGCCTTTATTTTTTGACTATCTTTATAACTATTTTTATTCCAAATACTCATTAATAAATTAAATCACAATTCTGTTAACAGCTTGCTTCATATTTAGCAAATTTCTTGGTACTTAGAAGAGCTACATTTAGCGAATTATTTAGCAATACTTAGCTATATGGATTTATGAATAAAATTCGCATATCTGCAATGAACGACTAAAGAAATATTTTAATAATGAAATATAAACGTCTTCTCCTAGGCCAAAAAATCAAGTGAGAATTTTAATCCTAACGAAAAGAATTTATTACATTTGATGTCCGGGTATTTATGTGTAAAACGATCTAAATAAATGGAATAAAACCAGATGTAGCTTTTTGTTCTTGTATTTTTAAATTCAATTCAGAATATAGAAGTTGATATTAAACTACGAAATAATAATATTAAACTTCAAAGTAACAGATTTTCCATATTCTCTAAAAGCTTAAACGTATTGTTCCTCTAAACGAAATATACTGCAGTGGCGTATGCAGGGGAGGGGGGACATGGTGTAATGTCCCCCCACACCGTCAGGTTTCTAAATTTGATTTTACCTGATAAATAAAAAATTTTTCGTAAAAAATTGAAAAATTTAGGATCGTGAAATGCATTTTAGGGTCTATTTTCTCAATTTTTTTCAAATTTTCGCGGGGCTTTACCCCGCATAGGGTAATGACGATGATGTTCTCCCCGTCAGAAAATCTTGCGTACGCCCCTGCACATTAGCACATATGTAAAGAAAATTCATAGAGGATTTTTGAGATATAGACAGACAAATTTACCGAGATGTTTTAACTGCCTTCTGTTCAGCAATTCTTTCCAGTTGAAAATCGTACATTTTTCGGGAAAGATGATCAGTCATTACGCGAAGTGCATAATCTAATAACTGCTTGGCTTCTTGATAACGAGGATGGTGCGGAATGCGCTCTAATTTTTCCAAAACTAACAAGTAATTCTTTCGTACGAGGGCGCGAGTAAATTGTTTGACGTCAATATCAAAGAGAGCATAATAATCATCACAATTCTCGAACAAATCTCTGATAAATAATTCCTAAACACATCTACAAGATATTTTAGCTTAAACAGTGTGAACTTCTAGACTAGACTTCTGCGAGTAACATGGGACTAAATATCTAATTGGGACTGGGGCATTTTTTCAATAAATCAGTCAAATTTCGCATGTTATTAGAAGCTTGAATCTTTGCTTTACACTGGAAAAGGTTGACAATAATTCCAAATCTGACAAAATAGCTTAAATATTCAAGAATTAGTTTCAATACAAAAATCAAATGACTATGGAAATTTGCAAAAAATAGTTAAAAATGTAAATTCAATGTGTCTAAAAAAATTGAAATTTGAAAACGCTATTGCGCGCCTATAAATTTATTTGTTAAAATACAATATGTTACCTCTTTGTAGGTGTAGCCTTTGGAGCAGCCTGAACTATAGTACTGAACGGCCTCATCTGAATTGATTTGTAATTCGGTTGTAATCTGAGATAGCCACTCCATGTATTCTATCATTGTTTCTACAAATTGCAATTTATACACTTCATCATTTAACAGTCCTTTTTCAACAAGAAATTCGACAAGAACTCCGCTATCAGAAGTCATACACTTTTCAAGAACACCAGTAGTGTGATTATATTGCGTTTTTTTATTAATCAAAAAGATAATGTCAGTATCTTCTAGCTAAAAACAATGACTTAAAACTATTTATGCATTATATTGTGAAAAACAAAAATTTCGAATAATGTAAGTGAAGAAAGCAAAATTGATGAAAATGAATTTTATTAAGTATTTCTTAAACCTATTTCCACTAAAAATCTGTGAAAATCTTTGATGGTTCCCTAGAAATGATTTTTTAAAACGATTATAACTCAAAAGCTAATGAAGATATTTAAAATCTGAAAACACCACAAGATAGAGAATTGTCTCATTTTCTATACGCAAGATCAGAGGTTCACAACGAGTGTGGACGGTGCTCACAATATTCTTCTGCAGAAAGCAAAATATTTTAGTGCAGTTGTTGTTTCCAGGGATATTAGATCGACTCACTATCATGAACATTAGCTATGGTAGGTAGGAATTAGAATTTTTTTGCAAAAATCGGGTTACTCATAGAAATATATATATATATATATATATATATATATATATATATACTTCAGTCACAGGAATTATTCTTAGCACAAACTTCATTATTACACGAATGTGCACAAGTAGTAATAAAATGTAGGGTTTGATATATACGGTTTTCTAATAATGATCATTTTTTAATAACTATTTACACTTTTCTATTGATTTTGATAAGAAAAAAAGGCGTTTTTTGAAATTCAGGATTTTACAGCCTTAGGTAAAAAAAACTGAAGCCATACCCATATAAATAATTATTCAATTATAACCCATTTAAACTATGTACCAATATGTTTTAGAGCAATTTTTTGCACTTTTTAGCAACGCAGCTTTTTGCAACCACCTCAAGAATTTCCCACACCCAGTTTATTTTTTTTCAGAATTTAACTATAAATATCTTTTTACATGTTCGAACACCATTATTTCAAAACTTTTTTCAACCCCATCAATTTAATTTATGTAAGTAGAAAATTTAAAAGTGTATTTAATATTTTATACAAAAATTATGTAATATACATTCTTCATCCGGATTACATTGCCAAATTTATAATCTAAATAGTGTTATTAAAAAACAAAAAAAATATGTATACATATTAACAATTGATTGTGAGAAGTAACTAGAAACGCACTGTGATGAAATACACATGCTCTAAGTAGCAGCGCTACAATTCTGGAAAATCACCCATGTTCTAAATTCTGGAAAATCACACACATTCTAATTTTGGAATAACAAAAATTGTAGCAGCGCTACAATTCTGGAAAATCACACATATTCTAATTTCAGAATATCATTGAAGAAAAATAAAATTGTAGTGCGCTATATAAAATAACTTGCCTTATGATGTGTATTGCAAATCTTTGAAGAATTCTAAATTCTTGTATATTTGGTTATAATACCTCTTTAATTCTCGTAGGGGTAATTTACATTGTTGAATACTTGGAAGAACTTCAGCAATTTTGTAAATTTAATTAGAAAAGCAATCCATGAATCTTGGTAAGTAAGTTTACTTTTAAACTCTCTAAGTTTGATATTTTTCGATTTACATTCTTTTTTGGCTTCCCATAAGTAATATCCATTTAAGACAGATAGATAAACTTTCCTGGTATCACAATAGACAATTTCTTCTTCCTGAACTTTTATTTTTTCGAGTGCGTCACTCAAGTTTATATATTCGTTTTCCTGATTAGGAAAAATCCTATAGTGTAGTCCTACTTGTTTGCTTTCTAATAACTTCTTCTTAATTTCATCAAGACTTATTAACTTCTTGTTGTTTGTAGCAGTTGTAAGTTTACAAGCATTCTTTAAATTCCCAAGTAAGAAGAGGAAGCGATTTCTTTCTTCAGGTAAAATTATTTCCCTTACCCCTTTGATAAATTCTTCGCAAACTTCTTCTGGAATTGTAATAACACAGCGGTTAGCAGACATTATATTTCGCAGTGTATCACGTCACTTCATAAATTTTATTAATTTTGAAACTACATTTTGAGGCAATTCTTCTTGACATTGATATGCAGCTATCAATCAAACATAATTCAAAAGTTTCATCCATGTACAACCAGAATAGACACAGCTAAATAACTGTAATGTTACACTTGATGAATGTATCAAAAGGATACTAACATATGTTGTTAATTGACACTAATATGTAGATGTCCATCAAATTAAAATTTAATATTTTGAATATAATTTTTTGAATGAACAACCGGACTATTTAAAACTTCAAATTTAAATCCAAAAAAATTTAAAAGAATCCATATGGAAAATTCTCATTATTATTTAAATAATAATGGACCCCTCTTGGGTCGGGTCTCAATAAAAATATCAAGAATGAATAAAGTTAATCACAATTAGCAATGTAACTGAATGAAAATCGACCTTCAAATTCTATTTTTTAAGCAAAATATAAGCCCAGAAATATGACTTAATAAAGGAATTTTTTTTGAAAATTACAAGAATTTTTAATAGCATGGTAATGCAATTACATTAAAGAAAAAAGAAAATAATTTTCCAAAATTATTTTTCCCTAAAATGTTAAAGTAGTTCGATTTGATGTTGTATTCACAGATATATCTTGTTAATACATAATAAATGCATAGAATTTAAATAGATCTGCAGGAGCACCTTGTAAAGTATATCTAAATCAAATTTCATTGATAGCATTTCGAGATGTATCTTTTTGTTTAGATAAATCAAATACAATTATTCCATATTTCTCTTTAAAATCAGAAGGCTTAATAAATGTACTGTTGAAAAATCATTGACACTATCATTATATCATACAAATTCTGTATATAGTCTTGGAAACTCACTAGTTGGATGAATCTGTACTTGTGGATAGAAATTATCATTTCCTAATTCTAACTGACATGAAGAAATTTCAGTAGAATTAAAGGCATCAAAATCAAGTTCATTTTTGTTTTGATTATTAATTTTATCTTCAGTGATGGCATAGATGAAAACAAATCTAGGTTTTTGTATTGAATTACTTATTCTAAATATGCCTGATTGTTGATTTATAGGATTAGATTCCTCTAATGTGTTTCTTATATACACCCATTNAGTAAGAAGAGGAAGCGATTTCTTTCTTCAGGTAAAATTATTTCCCTTACCCCTTTGATAAATTCTTCGCAAACTTCTTCTGGAATTGTAATAACACAGCGGTTAGCAGACATTATATTTCGCAGTGTATCACGTCACTTCATAAATTTTATTAATTTTGAAACTACATTTTGAGGCAATTCTTCTTGACATTGATATGCAGCTATCAATCAAACATAATTCAAAAGTTTCATCCATGTACAACCAGAATAGACACAGCTAAATAACTGTAATGTTACACTTGATGAATGTATCAAAAGGATACTAACATATGTTGTTAATTGACACTAATATGTAGATGTCCATCAAATTAAAATTTAATATTTTGAATATAATTNAATTGTTGGATTTCTGAAATCAGTCATTTCTAATATATAAGGAAAAAGAAAATCATTTTTCCTTGTGAAATTAATTTTGTAATAGTTTTAAAAATCGTGTCCTTATATTGTCAAACTTCTGATGGGGCTCATTATTGGAAAACTTTTTTAACAAAATTTGTATCTCCATTCCCTTTTGTTCATTTGGTGTTTCTAACTTTTTATTATTGCTTGTTACTTGTGTATTAATAGAAGTTCCTTTCCCAGTGCGTAAATTTGTTTCTCTTAAGGGGAGAGCATTCTCTACCTGTGTGTTATTAAAATTAACCCTTAAATAGTTTTCATAAGTTTTCTTATATTTAGTTATGTCTATACAAGGAAGGAGTGAAATTAATTTCACAACAGAGAACAAAGTTCTCTTTAAGATAGCCTTTTTTTCACAATAAGGAAAAATAATTTTATTTTATTAAAAATACTAAGTGAACATGATTATCATTTAAATTAATAATTTGATTTTGGCTATCAGTAATGTATATTCTTATTTCTCTTACTTCATTTGTGCTGATTTTGTTGAATAATTTGCACAAAGGTTTTTTTTGTAAATGGATAACTTGATACTAAATCATTTGTAGAAAAAGTAAATACTATATCACTAGAGTTTCCATTATATATGCTATCACTTATCAGAGAACAATGAATTAAAATGTTATCAATTCCCTTTGTAATGTTAGGAACATGATTTGAAATTGTAGTCTTTTTTAAGAGCATTGGATGGTTTTCATTTAAGAACTTAAAACCTAGTAGATCACCAAATTCTTTATCAAATTTTAAATACATTTTAGTCTCTAATGAAACCAATACCTTATAAGTATTCTCATTAAAAATAATTTCAACATGTTTATTATTATTTTCTTTTAATCCATGACCATTTGCTGCAATTTCATTATTTATATATGCTGATATATCTTTGTACTGATAAATACCATCAGGAAATGTAACTTTATTCCAAGTAAGACCCTGATCATGGGAATATTCAATTTTGTTGTTCTTATACTCCTCAGAAATATTGTACCAAGAGTATGACATATTTATTTGATCTAAGCAAATGTAATGTGGTTGTGTGTATAATCTTATGGGATTTACAAATTTTACTGTGAAATCAGAAGGTTTACCTACAACATTTTCATAATTTGAATTTAGAAATAGAGGAATTTCAGTCATATCTACTATATAAAGAAAAAAGAAAAAAAGAAAAATGATTTTTCTTAAGAAAATTTATTGTAAAACTTCTTAACATCATCTTTAGTAATAGCTTTCAATCTTACTAATTCATCAATTAACTGAATAATTTCATTATAAATTTGAGCACTATCATTTCCAGCATTCTTAGAAGAAGTAAGTAATTCTAAGCGATCCATTAATTGTGAAGGATCATTGTAGTAGAAAACACTTTGACCCTTAATTATCTTTTTAACTTTTTGATTTTTGCGATTACCTGTAACTCCAGCTAGTTTTACCAGATTCCTAAATACTCTCTTAGACTTTTCAGTGTATTTATCTTGTTTTTTATTATATCTCTTTGTTAAAAGATCTATGAAGGATTGATCAATTGGTTCAGAAATAATTGGTTTTCCATAAGGCATACCATTTTGATCTACATAGTAAGCTTCCAAAATATATTCTCTATATAATTTATCCAAATCTATAAATGTAATTCCAAACATATTCTCATGAACTTTAAGGGGTTGAGTATCTCTACCCTTAAGTCCTTTTCCTTGGATATTTCCATCCATAGATATATTAGTGTCAACCAATTGAGTATTTTCTTTTATAAATTTTACAAAATGTCTGTATTTATCTAATTCTTCCCCATCTCTTACTAAGACATCATAATGTGCATTATTTTCATTATGTTTATCAACAATTTCATTATATTGTTCAATAGATGACTCATATTTTGACTGTTCATCATATGTTAATTTATTTATTTTGTTTTCAAATTGACCTATTACATCTTCTAACAAGAGATATTCCTTTTTTAATCTAGTATTTGCTTTGGTTAATCTTGTCTTTTTTTGACCATTATCTTTTATAATTTCATTTATTTGTGCAATAAGTTCATCTTTTTTAGTATTATTAATTGTTTTAAGTTCATTTGGAAAAGTTAAGCTATATTTATTTAGAACACCTATATCAAAATTGGTTTCAATTTGTGGAGCCTTTGCTCCTGCTTCTCCAAGAGAACTCTCATCTCCAAGAGAACTTTCATCTTCTAACTGTTGTAGATTATTAAGATTATATGGCTTCCAATCCTCTATTGCATCTTGTAATTGCCTTTGATTTTTTCTCATTTGAACTAATTCATTTGTTTGATCCCTTAGATTTTCTTTAATGACATTTGTTTGATCTTTTAATAGATCTCCTTGATCTGAAATAGTTTTTGTAATAGGTTTGTATGTTTCTTGTAAGTTGTACTGAACTTCATTTTGTTGGTTAATGTAGTCACGTTTTTGTTGTAAAATCTTTTTTTCTTGCTTACTGACTTCATCTTCAAGATTTACTAGTTTTCTATATTCATCATAATCCATTATTATATAATTATTTTAGAAAATATTTTTTACCCACATCTTTTGCAATACAGGACATGTTGTCCCTTAACTCCTAAAATAAAGGACACTTTGCTGTGTGCTCATTACAAAGTTTCATTAAAGTTTTTATGTACTGTCTTCTTTTCTTTGTTCACAAAAAGAAAGTCATAATTAGACAAACTTTCAAAAAGGTCTGGATTAAAAGAATTATCCCTGGCAATTGAATTTTTGTCACGATTATCAACAGGAGTGTATAAAACCATGTGTGTACAATTTGTCCTTATTTTCTTTGGAACATTGTAATATGATTGTGAAATATATATTGCTGATATGTTATGATGACGACCATCAGTGAAATGATTTGCAATTTTATTCTGTGTCTTTTCTGGGGCATTTACAAGGTCATCAAAGATAACTATTTTTCTACCTCCTGTTGTTGAATACTCATTAGTGTTTTTTAGAAATTCTTCTGGTAATATTTCCAAAACATTATAACCTACTTGATTTGATATGCTTTTCATTATCTTAATTAGATTTTGTATTTTTTCTTGATGAAAATTTGGAGTATAGATGTATAATTTATCATAATATATAAGAGGTCTTAAAATCATATCCATTAATAAATTAGTTTTTCCACATCCTGATTTTCCACATATAAGCATTCTAAAGTCTTCTGGTAAGAAATCTACTGGTGATTTGTCATTTTTCACTTTTGGAGTATCATAATTAATAATCTTCATTATATAAGGAAAAAAGAAAATATTTTTTTCACTTCTTATTTTATAGATGACAACTAATTTAACTTACTGTGTTAAAGAAAAAAGATTAACAGGTTCCATTCCAGGCTCAGGACAATTACTTACAACAAAAAATGGAAGAAATATGCTGAAATCAATTTGTAGCAATTGTGGAAGTAAAAAGACACAATTTGTTGGAAAGGGAAGTAAAGTTGGTGAAGGTCTTGATATTCATAAAGCAATTGGTTACCTTCCAAAACCAAAAGGAGGTTTCACACTTCCAAATCATAAATATACTGGACCATATAATCCTTTACAGAAACAATTGAAAAATAATGTACAACCATATAATCAAATTGATGCTATTTCTAGAGAACATGATATATGTTATAACAAAGGTCAAAAGGGGAAAGCTAGCTGTGACAAACAAATGTTGAATAATTTAAGAAATGTTAAACCTAAGAATATCCGTGAAAGATTTGATAAGTTATTAGTTTCAAATGTTATTGGTACAAAACATATGTTAGGTTTGGGAAGGAAAAAAAAACTCTAAAAGAGACCCCACAGGAAACTTTAGCTAATGAACTTCACAAACCAATTAAAAGAAATTTTAGAAGAAGACAGGTGATTGTAAATCATATAGATGAAATTTGGTGTGCTGACTTAGTTGATATGCAAAAATTTAGTAAATGGAACAAAGGTTTTAAATATTTGTTGATGATTGTAGATGCATTTTCAAAGTATGGGTGGATTATTCCACTAAAAGATAAAACTGGACCTACTGTTAGAGATGCATTAAAGGATCAATTACATTCATCCTCTAGAGTTCCAAAATTTCTATGGGTTAATAAAGGAAAGGAATTTTATAGTAAATATGTTCAAGAACTATGTGACAAATATAAAATAAAGATGTACTCAACAGAAAATCTTGAAAAAAATTCAATTGTTGAAAGATTTAATAGGACAATTAAAAATAAAATGTGGAAAGAATTCACAAAGCAGAATCATACACAATATTTGGATATACTTCCTAAAATATTAAATGAATACAATAATACAAAACATAGCTCTATAAAAATGACTCCAATTGGAGCTTCCAAAGAGAAAAATGAAGATGAAGTTTACAACAAGTTTAACAATTTGAATAGTAAGGAAAGCTTAGGCATGAAGCCATCAGGGAAAAAATTACCCATTGTGCTTAAATATAAATTTAAAGTAGGTGATAAAGTTAGAATAAGCAAACTTAAAATGAAAGTTTTTGATAAAGGTTATACACCAAAATGGAATGAAGAAATATTTATTATTGATAAATTAAAATTAACAGACCCTATAACATACACATTGAAGGACTTAGCTGATGTAGAAATAAAAGGATCATTTTATGAAGAAGAATTGCAAAAAACTGATCAAGACATATTTAGAATTGAAAAAGTGTTAAGAAAAAAGAATGGAATGGCCTTTGTTAAGTGGTTGGGATATCCTGATAAATTTAATAGTTGGGTAAAAATAAGAAATATATAGAAACATTATTTTCAAAAAAATTTTTTCTAGACAATATATATCAAGAGATGGTANTAAAGATGTAATAGTTCCTTATCAATTTAAAATGAAAGAAATAAAAGCTAAGCTCAAAATTAAAGGAAATTATTGATCATTTTGAAAAATTAGAAGGATCAAACTGGGTATTGTAACATCCTCTACCAGGCATTATCACTGTTTATCTATTGTTGCTGTACAAACTTTGTCGTGTTATTGTGGGTAAGGATTTACTTATTGCACACTGCTTGACTTGTTGTTTCCATTAACCTATGTAACTTAGAATTAACCATTCACTATTTAGGTGAGGAAGCCATGCAGAAAGCGTAACAATCTCTTAATGGGCATCTGCCTGAAGCAGATCTCCATATCCAGTTCCACTATTCCATCCAATGGTTGAGTACCACGTCTCAGCTATATCGATACAGTTTATGTGTACCCTACTTTAGCTAAGTGCATACTCAAGGCATGGCACAACTCGACTTAAACTCTATTTTGTGAAAGTGTTATATCTATTCACAACCTGACTTGTCACTAGTTGTTCATTAATTATTACATACAGCCATTACCAAAAATATATCAGCTTAATTTAATATAACTAGTTTGAACAACTTCCTAAATTACATTTATAGTTTACTACATGTACGGTCATTTATCGGTTGATTATAAGTAATGAATTTAGATCTAAAATAGTATTAGTATAATTCCTAGGTTTCGGTCTTCCAACTGTTTGCTGATGATTAATTATTTTAATACATGCAGTAGTGAAATGCTAGTTGGCTAATCGAGAGAAAAACCCCTATGCCTAACTTATGTGCACTTTCGTGATCTGGCACAGAGACCCTAGAATCGTTCCCTGTGATGTATCCAGACCTCTACTAAACACCACTCAATTAGCTCAACATCATATTAAATAAGCAAACCATTAATATGAAACAAAATAAGAATTCTGAATAAAATTCTTTATCAAACTCTTACAATAGTTTTCAATCTATTTATAGTATTTCCAAAAGAAGTACCTGTTGATTCAAATTTGAACTTCTGCCAAGATGGCGGCTGAAAATAATGAAAGCGTCATTTAGTCAAAAAGTATTTTTATCGACAGATACAAATATCTTTTTT
>CABFPE010000265.1:817340-838602 GCA_900660155.1 Hofstenia miamia
TTTTGTATTAATGTCAAATAATATATATATATATATATATATATATATATAATTGACCTTTACAGGTCGGGATGCCCTATTCAAGGGCACCCCTCAATCCAGATTTGAACATGCTGACGGACGTTGAAGTGACGACATTATCTGGCAACGATTCCATTTTGTCTACCACACGAGCACTGAGAAAATGCACCAGTATATTTTTCCGACACCATTTCTTATACAGTTTCTTCGAATGCCGCGCAATGCGCTTGATTGCGCAATTTCAAAGTATTCTTCCTTGTTGATGCACATCAGATTGTTGAGTATCTTGTAGGTTGTGACCAGGTCGATTTTTCTCTACGCGATTCCAATTGGGTGACCATGGCATCGACATTCACCCTTTTTAAACAACGCCTCTGTGCGTACTCCATGACAGGACGAACAATTGCTTTATATAAAGGTACTATCACCTCCTTGTCATTATTAGCGAGAACGTGCTTAAGCAGGGCGAGTGTCACTTACTTTCAGCGAACCAGGAACTTTCTTAAGCGGTGTCACATTAGCCTTTTTCCAATCAATAGGGACTATACCAGTGTCAAGAGACCTTCAAAATAGTATATACAATGGATAAGCTAACTGCGTCGCACACTTCTTTAGGACTAATGGACTGATGCCGTCCGGCACAAGAGGACTTATCCACCTTGATATTCATAAGCTGCTTAACAACGTCTTCGGGAAAAACCTCAATGTCGCTGATATGGTACTCATTCCTCTTGAGTAGTTGGTTAGCCTGCAGTGATGGCAACTCATGATCATCTGTAAAAAATACTGCTGTAATACGCGTTAAGTTCGTTTGCTATGTCTTCCGGACTAGTAAGAACAGTGTCATCAACATTCTTAACTTTACATATACTGCTCCTGGGCTTTACAAACATGCTAACATATTTGAAGACCCATGTTCTGCCCCATTTGTAGCTCATACGATTTTCTAGGCTCGGCTAGTGCCTTTTTATATTTGTTTGCTTTTTTGAGGTAGCCTATTCTGTCGACAGTGAGGCGCTTTGCACACACCAACTTAATGTAAGTCCTCCCATGGGAATTGTTTGCGACGCATAAGTGTTGAGTATGGCACAAACTGCTTCGTTGCTTGAAGATATTTCTTGACAAAACTCATAGGCTTGGTTCGCGTCCCAGAACAAAGTATTGTCCCAACTTTGATTCTCAAAAAATTTCCGTATCTCTACAATTTTGGCACATCTGAAATTGTATTTGGGAGTGTTTATTTGCTCAATGCCACCATTAAGGTGAAGATCAACTCGTTTACCAGTATCATGGTCACTTATAGCAAGTCCTCTTATAGGAAAAATATGGTCAACTTCGCTAGCATTATTTGTTAGGAGTAAATCGAGTGTAGCACTTGCTCTTGTATTGAAATGTATCATCTGCTCCAAAAAGTTTTCACACGCTAAATCGACAAACATCTTTTCTTTCCCCGTCAATGCCTGGAAAATTTAAATCACCAAAAACCAACACAATTCTAGATCTAAGATCACATAGATCTCTTAGTGTAGCTCATATTGTTTCAATTACTTCAGTTTCGGATATACCAAATGGGCACTCGTAATCATTATTGGAGGGTCTATAAATGCACGTGACTAAAAACGACTAGACCATATTCTTAATTTCTACTGCGACTGCTTCAACACGAGCATCTAGTCTAATAACTTCATAATCAAGCAACTTATTAAAAAAAATTGCAACGCCAGGAAACATCGGCTGCCTGTCGCAACGCACACATTAAAAAAACTCGTTTTCTGCAATGCTCAGTGTCATGTTGTCATTTTCCCAGGTTTCAGATATACAAATAAAAGAATATGTTTTAGAATTTAAAATACTCATATTCTCAGGAAGTATATTCTCTAAACCTTGTGTATTGTAATAACAGCCACTCCAACTTGAATCCATTTTGTTCAATTGTCAATTTCTTGACTCCTGGTCGCATTCAGTGCTCACCTTATTATTCGTTTCATCCACAACTCTCCATATCCTTCCACCACGAATACGCCCCTGCACACCTTTTTTTTCAACTCCTCCACTCTGCTCACTAACTGTTGACGACGTATGCTGTTGCCTTCTCTTTCAAGACGGGTGCAATCTTTAACTATAAAGACATGGTTGTAACTTTCATTTGCCTTTAGATTCATCTTCCGTCGAAGTACGGTGTCAGCTGTACCAATGTCATCGAAAACAACCAACATCGGTTTTGTTCTCCCCTCAACTCTCCTTCCTAAGCGCAGGGTAAACTTGGGGTATTCTCAACGCCTATGGATCTCAAAATTCTCACAGCTTCGCATTTGTTCCTCGCCTTAACTTTGTCGAGTGATTCGTTCTCGCTTAATACTTTCTCTTCTACATTTAACATGACCACATTGTTCCTGAATTACCATTCTTATACTTTCTCAGCAAGGGTGGGAACATCGTTATGTAGGGCGCCGCCGATGTCCTCGGAACTGGTCTTCTGCTGAACATCTTTCTTTTCTGTTGAATCTCGAAATCTTGCCCAAAAACTTCCATCGCTCAGCTTCCTGTGATTGTCCAGCCGTGACTTGCACTTTCATAAGCTCAATTTCTCGATCCTTTTCAGGACACGCTGTTTCATCCGCCTCAACTCCTCTCGCACTGCTCGCAATGCCTTGACTGCACAGAAACCGCATAGCATTTCATCCTTCATTGATGTTCCCTTAACCACATTGAATTTTACCCATCAACCGCAACCACATTCCGCTTCTATTTCCTGAAATAATTTCCTTTTATTTATTTAAGAAAGCAAACTTAATCTAATTAAACTGTATAATAAACAGGCATGATGATGAAGGTTTTAAAAAACATTTAGCGGGAGATATATATATATATATATATATATATACATGTATATATAATTCAAATATTGATACAATAAAGCTTTTCTATTTACCGAATCAATATCGAAAAATTTTGAAATGTTGAGAAGTTCACGGAAATGCAATGCGCCTAAGAGTCCACTACCATTTCTGCAATCACTAAAATATATTGCTCTTATAGTTTTAATAATGTTAGTGCACAATAAAACAGACATTAAAGTACAATTTTTAAAAATAGCACCAATTCAGGACTAACTTCTACAACTTTCAAATAGTTTTTATTGTTGGAGAGGTTTCTGAACGTCATGACTCTAAGAAAATCAGTTTTAGGACGATTATAAGATGATTTGTAAATCGATGCTGATGGATTTCATATTGCTGATTTCCAATTGTTTTGATTGCATTTGAAATGAAATTTAATTGAGACTTAATACAAACAACTAAAAGAATTAAAAACTCTTGATTTTCTTGGAANTATATATATATATATATATATATATATATATGTATGTATTTAAAAATGATGGTTTGAGGCAAACCGAATTTTCTTAAAAGGAAAATATTCAAAGAAAATATTTCGTATGATATAATAATCCATAAAACTACCTTCACATTCCGTAACGTTAATAGCGTATTCAGAATTAAAAGCAGGATGAGGTCGACGACTCCTTTCTCCCAATTGATTAAAATATTTCGCATCTCTACTATTCACACTGTAGATATTGTTGATATAACTTGAGAATTTCGAAACAGTCATGTCATCCCACATAAAATTTGAGCAATCGCTGTAGTATTCTACTCCAAGTCGAATGACGATGCAAACCTTAAAATATGCTTATAAAAATGTTCTTAAAAATAATATATTACATAGTCATCGTCATCTAGATTGGATATACACGAATTAAGAAAATCCATTACATCTGTATATAAGATCGATTATTTTCCATGAATTCACACACTTTAATTCTGTGAAACTTTTCTGAATTTAAGTGATGAGCTAAAACCTGTCCAGAGTAAGACTTGAACTTAATTTGTTCATCAGGATCCCCACAAAAGCAGATTTTCCGGTGCATTTCAATATCTAAAAACTTTCAATTATGGTTATCATTATTTGTATTATTTCCTTGAAACGGTTGGTACTTTTTCCCGACATATATAATCTTTAAACCGACAAAAAGAACCTTGACGTCGACATAGCAAAAATTTTGGCGAAATATGTTAAATATAAGCATGAATAAGGCGTAAATATGAATAATATCCAGTGTTTTCAAGTCGAGTTTGAGTTTATAAGCTTCAAGTGTAAGTTCAAATGTTTTTTGAAGAAAATTTCTAATTTGATAAAGATTTTTTAATTTTGAGTTTTTTGAGTAAAAAATGTTTATTTTACAATACTTCTGAGTTAAGTAGGCTAAAAAATAATTATTTGCAATTAATAAAGAAACTTAAATTTAAAAAAAAATTGAATTTTAATTGTATTCTTGAGTAGAGTCTGAGTTTTAATGATTTATTTTCTGAGTGTTTCCAATTGAGTTTATGAACTCATTCAAGTTCAAGTTTTTAACATTCTAAGTACTTGAAAACCCAGATTACAGCAAAAACTATGTCAAATTTTGTCCTTTGTTTATACATTAAATTGTTTATTAATTATGAATTTAGGCAGAGTGATAAAATACAATTTTAAGATTCATACATAATTTTCAGATAAATATTTTTATATTCATAAAATATTTTGGCTGATGCATTTAAATTTTTTTACCTTTTTGCAGGAGTTTTGAGTCAGGTTTGAGTCAATCTGTCCAAATTTGGGTTCTTAAGTTTAAAGAGTTTTTTAAAATAAATTTCAGGTTTGATCAAGTTATTTCTAATTGTGAGTTTTAAGGCTAAAATACTTATTTTTTAATAATGTGTGGCCTAAGGAATAGTACTTCTGAAAGGGAAATAATTTATTTTCTAATGTATTTAAAAGCAAACTATTTCTATGATGTATTATGAATTCAAATTTTAGCTTAGACTTTTTCTTTGTACTACCTTCCTTAACATTTAATGAAAAAGCATGAAATTTAATGTGCATTATAAAAATCTATTTTGTGGCTTTCATGAATTTTATTTAAATTAATAATAAATGAAAATGAGCCAGTAAACATACTATTTTGTAATTCTAAATAAATATTAACATATTAAGTTGTTTTCACTTGAATAATATATTTGAATTTAATTTTCCTAAATCTGACATAAAAACTGGGTTAGTGACACAATTTTCAATGGATAAATATATTTGGGATATTGAATTAGTCCCATTCCTGAGGTCTGAAGTAAATGTTGATATCTAGGCTGTTTATTGCAGTCAATTTATCTTAGGATAAATTCTATGGTTAGCAGTTTTTCTCACAAATTAAGTTTGCAGTTTTTCATGAATTTGCTTATTGATTTTATGTGTAGCATCGCTGGTAGTTGTTACTATTTATTGGCCAGACCTCGTGCTTTTCTTGTTAGTGACTGGTAGTTGTAATATTTGTACATATTGTAAATATTGTAAATTTAAAGCTGAAAGCATTTTGTAAATAGAAATAGTTTGAACTGTATTCTCTTTGAGTTCGCTAGAATCACACCCCAGTGATTCTACATATGCTACTCAACAGCTTTAGTTTAGTGACTACATTTTGTTATGATTAATTAGTTTTATTATAATTTATGCCCTATTGGAACATAGTTTTGTGTTTATTATACTTAGCAAAAGCAAAACTTTGCTTACTTGTAAACACCTTTGTCTTAGGCTTTAGGATAATTATTATTAATGCTGACCTTGGTGACAGTTCTATGCTTAAACTTTAAGTTTAATAAAAAGAGAGTATGTGCTCACTTGATTATTTATGATTTAAATAGTTTTTTTCAAAAAAAGATGTATTAAAACTCTTAACTTAAAAGCATATAGTGAATTAACATCTTTTTGGGTACAGACAACTCCAATATAACTTCAGTCAGAAATAAACATAAATAGGAAAATAGCAAAGAATAATTTATTTTTTAATCTTTTTATTTATCAACTTGCAACCAGCTATTCAACATAAATGATTACCTCTTCATGTAAACATGATGAATTGTAGTTTCTGAACCTCCCATATTGGATATCTCTTCAGCAAGATGTAATGTAAATTGGTTATCTTGGATGTTTGTTTCCTTTACTCTTTCGAATCTAAACAGTTACTTGTTACAAAGATAAATTACTAATGCTTCTTGCTTACCTTGAATTAGATAGAATCAGGGTTGCTCTAGTTAATGTTCACCTAAGTGCCCTTCTGCCTTGACATTAAGTTCTATGGTACAGTTCACTCTATAGTCAATCCAGTGATTCTACATGGTGACTGTGACATGATCCTGAACAGTTATCAAGTTAGGAAGAATTACCTTGTGATCCACTGTCAGATTCATTTTGAAGGAAAGCCAATGCTGTAATGCCTAAAGGTGGTTTTTAACTTGTTTTGTTATTTGTTGTTCTTAATTTGTTTCTATCTTCTATGTTTTTGGAATTAGGTGTATGCTCACTTCATACCAAAGCCCCTATGAAGTTGCCTACCATGTTGCCTAACTGTCTACATTTTAGTGCTCTTTGTTGTTTTTTTATTCTTTGGAGGCTCTTCCAAGTTGTTATGAAATCTTTACATATGGCATGTTTTACTAATCCTAGCATTTGTTCTATTGTTGAGACTCCTGTGAGGAGCCCAAGTGTGTTAGTCAAGTCCACAGTAGATAGCCAGCCTCAGTTCACCCAGTCAATTCTTTCACCTGGTCTGAGCAACAATGATCATTTTGACAAGCAGTCTGTCTTACCAAAATTCACCAAGTAAATTGACAAGGTATAGCAGTCTTTCAATGAGAGGTTTTTTCTCTTTGAAATCACTATGAATCAGTATCACATTAGCCAAGAGAGTGTACCTTCAAGGATTAGTCTACAATCAATACATGATGCTTGATAAAGAAACTAAAACAGACTATCAATTGCTTATGGGTTACTTTGAAAATCATTACTATCCCCCAAATATCAAACAACAGTATAACACCCTTCTATGTGAAATGTCTTTTAAAAAAGTGGATGATGTGTGAAACTACATTACACAGATGGAGCAATTGTTCTGTCTCAGCAAGCTCTCACCCAAGTACTCTTGCCATGATCCCTTCTCCTACATTTGTAGAAGGTTCTTCTATAATTTACAAATCTGCCTTGAATTGAAATGTGACCTTGAGAATGATTTGCATATGCTCATTAGGAAGGGAATTAGTGTCATGTAATTTCTACACAACTTTATCTGAATTGATAAAGATGCTGGGGAGATGAAAGGAAAAAGTTCCATTGAGAGGGAGCCTTCCAAATCTGGAAGATCAATGCCCTTAAAAAATTTGCAACTGAAATTTGGTGTTATTGGTTTGACCAGAAAGGTCACTTGAAAAATAAATGCAACATGGCAATTTGCATAATTGCCAAAGGCAATGGATTTCTCATAGAGGAGACTGAAAATATGATCAACAATTTGATTGTGGATAATGAAACTAATCTGCTTAATTCAACTTACAGGAGCACTGCCTCATAAAAACTGAGCACCAAAAATGTTGGCAACAATGAGCATGATGTGAAAAAACATGATACCAATTAAAGTAAATGTAAGGTTCATCTACACTACCATGGATACTGGAGCCTCAACTGCTGATTTGAGAAATACAGAAAATTAGAAAGCTTATAATAAATATTTTAAGTATGAACAAAGAAAATTTCCAAACCATGAGAGTCTTCTAAATAAAATGTCTCACATAGAAAAATGCTTAGAATATAAAGGAAATTGATCCATCACTGATTATTAAATTTCCAATATCTTAAATCAAACCTTGGTAATTATAAATGTTCTGGAATAATACTCTAGTTGTCACATCTCTGAATTTGTAGCAAGTTATAAAGTAATTAAGGCAATCACAAAACTACAATCAAGTAAGTAGAGCATTACCTTGACAATTCCAATACTGTGGCATAATGACATTTCTACATGTTTGGAACTTTCATTATTTCATTCAATTACTATTTCAATTTTATTCTTATGAATTATTTCCAATTGTAATTTAACAAAGTGAAAACAGTTCTATTTTTACTTTAGTTTGAAATTCTGCACATTTTGAAACACTGCAAAATTGAAGCAGAAACCAATTTTGTACCTGCCACATATTTGCTATATTTTCATAGTATACTTTTATTTGCAGATACCAGTTAATTTTGTATATATATATCTGAGCTTTGTTCATTTGTTTTCTTCTTTGGTTTATTCTCAGTAAATTTGTTTTGCTTTTATTTTCTCTGGTTTTATTTTCTACTAAATTGTTTTTCAAATTTTAAACTGTGTAGTTAAGGGGCACCCATACTGCAGACAAGTTGACTGGTATATCCTTTAAATTAGGCTTTGGGCATTTGTACTGCTCATTCATTGTTAAAATTGGTATTAATTCTTTCACCAAAATTGCACAAGGTGAGGAATGCACTGAGCATAGGTTTGCCACTTGCATCCAAGAGTTAGGGCTTCTTTACTTTTATTGTAATTAGGCTTTAGTCTTATGCAACAATTCTAAAATATTATCTGTATCAGGTCAGCTGAGTTTGGCCACTCTTCCCTAACACAATCTCCTGTTTACATTTAACATTTATTAGAAAGGTTATAACTGCAGGAATTAGTTAATTATTTGTAGCATTGGTCAATGCATGCATTAGCTCAAAACTCTCAATAATTTAGAATAGTACAAATGCATGCTGATTTTTCACTGATACCACAATATGGTTAGTAAAAAGCACTGCAAAATATATTCCCATACTTTTATATTTTATCTTTAATGAATATATATAGTTGTACATTTTTTCTGATTTAATGAAGCAGGCCTATTTTACTCCAATTTACACAAAAGTCCCCAATCAGTAAAGCATTTGAGAGATTATTACATGAACAAATGATACTTCATTAAATAATCATTAATTTGGCAGAAAAAATTGTTCAACAACTGATGTATTTATACAAATAACAGAAAAATGGAAAATATTCTTAGGTTTTTGAATAATTGCAAGCAAATAGAAAAAATTAATAGAATCTATTTCAACTATGCAACAACCATTTTGGGAGTTAATTAATTTTAGCAGATGGAAGCAGAGGAGATGCTTTTTCATGGATAATTGTTTACTCACCCCATCACACAGGTTGGAAAGTAGTGTTTTTGGCTTGGGGAGAATTGAAGTGACCAAGTGATACTTTAGAAAAGACTGGTGCAAATTATCCACTAGTTATCTTAACATGCTAGAGATTGAGGGTGGCAGTGGCTTTTTGAACTAGGGAATTCAAGTGTATTTTGATTTAATGTTAAAAGATTCATTACTAATCAACTATATACTTCAATGCTACTTTAATAAGCAGGATGAACTAGACTGGGGATTTCAAATATATCTGTATGCAAAATAAGAGGGTATGTTACATATGTTTTTCCATATTTTATTTTCAACATCTAAATGCATTGATGTAATAATTGTCTTTTCCATCATACATGTTTTGTATGGCTTTATGCATTTTACATTTTAGTATTTCACTTTCAATCATACACATTTTTGCTATAAACAAATTTATTAGGGTATTGTTTTGTGCAATTATATACATATTTTTATTAACTCATTTTCCATTGTACACATTTTTGCTATAACAAGATTATGTGTGTTTTGGTTTAGAGGTCTATTTATATTTTAGTATTTCATGTTCCAACATACATATTTTTGGTATAAACAGTGTTATGCATTATTGATTTATTCAACTCTGTTTATTTATGTATTATCTCTTTCTAATGTACATTCTTTTTTGATTTAAACAATTATACATATTGATTTTTTCTATATTGAATATTTTGTTTAATTGCATTTACTCTAAATTTACTACTTTTAAAACTAGTAGCTTACTGAAATTATAAATTATACACATTAATTATAGCTTTGTTGTGTCATTTGGATGGTATTTACTGAATAACATGAATTAAATTTTTCCAAGTCTGTAGAGTTTGTTATGGTTGGGTAATTTTACCTCATCACCAGCAGTGTACTCTTTTCAGTACACAAGATAAATAGCTAATCACATAAATAGAAATCATTGTATTGGTGTGCAATAAATTTTACTACTAAATTTGGGAACCGAAAGGGCTATGCCTGAATCGTCCTAGAGAGTAACCTCCTTGTGGTGGTTCCTGGAGAAGCTGAGACTCTGAGCCAATACTTGATGGGCGCGTCTCTTTGCAGAGTCCCGAACCTAAAGTGGACGTTAAACAATAGGGTATAAGAAGGTGCAACCATGTGTGCTTTGCACATATGGGGGAGGTGACGATGATGTGAGACTGTCTGTTCTGTGGAGCAGATGGCGACGTCTATGCCCACAGCCGTAGAGTGCGTCTACAAGGGCAGTTATACAGAGGATTTTCCTCTGTCTCTGGCCTCTAGATAGGCCCAGGCCAGCATTTGCTGAGCCTTACCTATGAGGGAGCTTTTCTTTGTCATGGGTTTTAGTTATGATCTGACATTCTAAGTTACAGAGATTTTAGGACGTCACTTGGTGCTTTGCACTACAAGTGTATAAATATCTCCTAAATAATCAGGATCTCCATAACAGGCAGATGCAGGTGCTCACGAGTTACCTCAGTTAGTAGCCTTGGTTGGCAAAAGCTGTAGAGAGGCACAACCCTCTCATGAAGCTCAGCCTTTGGCTTCACTCTCTGCTGATCAGACTCAACACAGATCAGCACTCTGCGTGCCAGGGGTCGCCATAGGGCAAGCATGATTAAGCTGGCCTGCACACTTCTAGGGGAAGTGCCAGAGCAGATCTGTTGCCACCCACTCTTCAGTCCATTGACTGGTAGAGTAACCCCGACTACTAAATTTAGTAAACATATATTATTCTCTTTTTGTGTTTTCTTTGCTACAACATGTTAAACATTTTCTATATGAAATTTCTTTTGCACAAAAGTCATGTCAAAATGTTCAAGGCAAACACACAAGATATTATTATTTTCTAGCATGAATATTGCAAGTATATATAAATCCCTATCTAAGTATNGTATAAATATCTCCTAAATAATCAGGATCTCCATAACAGGCAGACACAGGTGCTCACGAGTTACCTCAGTTAGTAGCCTTGGTTGGCGAATGCTGNGATCAGCACTCTGCGTGCCAGGGGTCGCCATAGGGCAAGCATGATTAAGCTGGCCTGCACACTTCTAGGGGAAGTGCCAGAGCAGATCTGTTGCCACCCACTCTTCAGTCCATTGACTGGTAGAGTAACCCCGACTACTAAATTTAGTAAACATATATTATTCTCTTTTTGTGTTTTCTTTGCTACAACATGTTAAACATTTTCTATATGAAATTTCTTTTGCACAAAAGTCATGTCAAAATGTTCAAGGCAAACACACAAGATATTATTATTTTCTAGCATGAATATTGCAAGTATATATAAATCCCTATCTAAGTATAATGTAATAAACATTGTATTAAGCACAGATAAAGTTTTTATGTTACATTCCTAAGATGTAGCAGTCTAACAAGTAAAAATATATGTGTATTCAAAAGAGTACATTGACAGTGTATTATGCAAAAAATTATATTGGACAAACCAAAGATCTAGAAATCTTGGGATATTATTTTATGCCTGAATTATGTGAAACACCTATAAAGGTTACATTTATTCAAAAACCACAAGGAGGTACAATTTCAGCACCTACTTTTTAAGCAATGAAATGGAAAGCATCCAGCCTCTTCCTATTGATGAACTTTGTTATCATAAATTTGACCACTGGCCACAACATATCACTGGAAAGTAAAATCAATGCTGTAATCCTGCTTGCTCCTAACAAATCCATGTCAAATGCAGCAAATGTGATATTTTTCTCTTTTGTTTATGAAGATCCAACTTGCTTTTTTGTTTTTGATAATTGATTATTGTATTTTTATAATCTGCAAATTTTATTAGTCTACTTCTTTTCAACTGTTTGTAAGCATAAAAGTGTTTGCATGTGTTTTTAAATGGAGTATAATATAATAAATAGCAGTAAAGTAAGGTAACAAAATATTATCCAATGTTGCATTTATTCAATATTTGGTAATTTTAACGTCAATGTACTCAAAAGAGTACACATTAATAAAATTAAAACTATATCTGTAACATAGCAATATTAGCTGTTCTATGCTATTGGTTTTTTATTAAAATATCTGTAGGAATCTTGTAATTCAGTTTAAAATTTGATATAGCGCCTCTGATGAGGTTAATAGCCATTTTTTTCACTATGTATAATATTACTTTGTATTTTCCTTGAAATTCTATCTTTTAAATACCATGCTTCTGTATTTTGCATGTGAATGATGCACTATTTATAAACATGTATACATTTAGAGTGGTGAATGTATCACAGAGTTTACAAATTTAACAATTGGAAATCATATCCATTGATGGAAAAAATCATCATCAACTATGAATAACAAATGTTTCATTGTATTTACATATTAAATTTACAAAAGCAGAAAACTCCATTAATGAATGCATCCACACAAAGTCATAAAACAAATAAAGTGAAAAACATGCAAAAGTTGATAAAACATGTAACATGCAGTTGGTTGTTTTATCAAACATGATGCCTTGTTTGAAATCTAGTGTGATTTACAAGTTGAGTGGAAATGCTTACAATAACAATTACTATATTAAAGAACTATTCATTTGTTTGATGACAAAATATACATTATTACAGTACATTGATTAATGCAAAATTTGGCACAATTTTCAAAACAGTGGCTTTACAGAAGGAAACCTTACAAATGAAAAAGTGATTACTTTATTGAATCTCTTAATTTGTTGTGTAGAAAGGAAGCAGTGTTTTGGGTGAAAAAGCAATTTTGTTAATTTAACATTGAATCATGAATAATTTTGGAAAGATGAATTAATGCATTACTATTATGGATACATCAGCTTACAATGTACTGAATAATCTGGATAACAAATTTGGCATAATGATTTCCTGTGTCAACTATGAAAATAAATTGTGATTATACATCTGTGAAAATTTGCTAGATGTGATGAAGCTCTGCACAACAACTCAGTCTGCACAAAAACAGCTCATATACATTGTGTTTGTTTCACATGTGTTTAATGCTTTTGTCATGTATATCAGATATTTCAATTTTTTATTCATTTATCAATGATATATCTCATATGCTTGTTATTAAGTTTGTTGGATATTTTTCATTTACAATTATTTCTGTAGTTGAATTTTTTCTGCTAATTTTACACAATGTGTTAAATTTGTTTATCCAGTAGCTATGTGATTTTGATTTGAACTTTTTTTGCCAAATGAATTTATATCTTAGTTTAAAAAAATGTTCTTATTAATATAAAACAAGTTAATCAAAAATTAATCAAAACATAAGTGATTAATATTGTCTTTTTCTCTTTGTCTAATGCTAATTATGTCACAATGTGATTGTAGGGAATATTTTTCAATTCCCATATGAATGTTTCTTCACAAAAAGATGAAAATCTCTATACCTAATAATTTTGTGATCAGTATTTGACATGCAATACCTGGAAAAATACATACACAAATGATTTGAAAAAGGTGACATTTCTGGGCTACCAGAGGAGTTTGTTATGAAATCATCTATTAGAGATTTGTGTTGTGCATGTGTAGTTGTGTTGATTATGTTTAAGTCCAGTGATTTGATAATGCTGTCAATAATAGAGACTTCTCTTTCATCTGAGTAATTTATATTCAAATCACCTAAAACATATATGACTTTGTTGTAATTTAACACCCTCTCTATTTCTGCTTTCTTAAAATTCATGAATTCCTTCTGAAATTGTTTTCTTGGTGAGTAAGTAACATTTACCAAAATGTTTAACTTGCTATTTTGTCATGAATTTACTTCTATTTACATTGTTTCATAATTAGGATGCAACTCTTCCAGGTTTAGACATCTAGTTAGACACATTTTCTTGGGTACAATTGCCATCAGTCCTTGCCCTGAGAAGCCCTGTTTTTGCAGAAAATTTTATATTTCTTATTGAAGTTATACATGTTGTCTGGGACATTACTCAGCCAAGTTTCCAAAAATGTCCAGAGTGTATTTTCATATAATTGATTTAACACTTCTGTGAGCCAACATACTTCTACCATTTATGTATGCAAATTTAATGTTTGCTTGAAGTTTTGAATAATACAATGCAAGTCATGGCTGTCATAATAATAATGATAATAAAAATAATAATAATAATAATAATAAGAAGAATAATAATAATTACAGGCCTTAGTTGCCAAGGGCTAAAAGGCTAGACTGGGACAGTGAGGACCCAGGTTTGAGCCTGCCACTAAACCTACCTTCAATGAAAGTGCAATGAAAAGAAAAGGCCCTCAGTCCCTGGCAGGCCTTATATGGTCAGTGGGTGTGAAGAATCTCTGGTCATCAGTCAGACTCCACAATTGGAAGTGTGGACTTGAGAAGTGGCAGTATAGGATCCACACAGACCAATGGACAATCACACAAGTAGACAAATGAGCAGAAAAGGATAGCATTGGAGTGTTATCAAAGAAGCTGACCAGATGAGAGGGGTTATAGGAAGAGAATGTTGGAAGAATGGAAAAAAGAAGAAACAGGATTAGAAGTTACAGAGCAGAGGCTTACAGGTCAGGTCAGAAAGTTGAAGCTGTAAGAGAATAAGGGGAAAAGAAGAGCTGAAAAGATGAAGCAAAAAGAAAATAATGTGGCAGATGTAGTGGTAGAAACAGCAGAAACCACAGCTGTTGAAACAGAGGAAGCAATCAAGGAAATGATGAAGAAAGAAAAAGAAGACAGAAGTAGGTTGCCAGTACTAAGAGGCCTTAAGAGGAGCAAGTTAGCAGTAGAAACAGCAAAGGTTAACAAAGTATTAGAAAAGATAAATGCTAAGAGTGTAGCAGAGATAAGCAGGTTAGTGTATGCAGGAACATGGGAGGTGCTGAAGAATGTAGGCATGAACATGAAGAAGAAAAAATGACAAGAAGAGAAGGGAGACAAAAGCCAGCATGGGAAAGAAGAATTTAGAATAAAATGGCAAAGATTAGGCAGCAATTAGGGAAGATCAGGACAGGTGCAGGGTAGGTAAGGGGAAGACTATAGAAACTGAGAAACTATGAAAATATAGGGCAAGAGCAAAGCAAGCAAGAGACAACATGAAGTTTGCAGCCTAAGAAGGAAGATTCTACAAAGAACTAGATTCAGAAGAAAAGGCTACAGCTAGAGCAGGTGAGGATGCAGTAAGGTTCTGGGAGAATATATGGAGAAGCAAGGGACCAGAGATAGAAAGTGAGCAGATGCAGAAGGAGTTCAGACAAGAAGAAGAGGTAATCACAACTGCAAAGCTGAATAAGGCTCTAAAGAAGATGAAGAATTGGAAGGCCCCAAGTAGAGATAAGGTACATGGGTATTGGCTGAAGAAGTTCACAAGTGTTTATGAGAGACTAGCAGTACCATTTGAGGAGTGTGTGGTGAGTGGGTGCCCAGAGTGGATGGTAGTGGGAAGGATATTTCTGATACAGAAGGACCCAAAGAAAGGTAATGAAGCAAGCAAATTCAGGCCAATAACATGTCTGCCAACAACTTGGAAATTGCTAAATTCAGTGATTTCAAGTAGGCTGGTATGTTACTTAGAACAGAATAGGATGATACCAGAGGAACAAAAACAAGAGGGTGCAAACATCATTTATTAATAGACCAGGCAGTGGTGGAGAATTGTAGAAGAAGGAAGACGAACTTAGCAATGGCATGGATAGACTACAGGAAGGCATATGACAGCATATCACATAGGTGGGTATTGAGGCCATTAGATGCCAATGGAGTTTTATGGAAATGGGTTGAGTTTTTAGAGATGGAGATGGGAAAGTGACAGACTGAGATAGACAGACACAGGTTGAAGTTTAGGTGAGGCATATTCATGGAAGACAGCTTAGCACCATAACAGTTTGTAGTTAGCTTAATCCCCATCACAGAAAAGTTAAAGGAGACAGGTACAGGGTATACATTTGAGAAGAATGGTAGAGTAGTGAGTCACCTGTGGTACATGGACAACCTGAAGATGAATCCTAGTTCAAGGAAGATGTTGCAGAAGCAAGTGGAAACATTGGAGAAGGCAGGCAGAGATTCTGGGTTGGAATTTGGATTAGGAAAGTGTGTGACAGTGACAATGACCAGAGGCAAGTGCATAGATGGAGATGGTTTGAGGACAAGCAGTGGGGATAAGATTCAGGAAGTCAAAGAGGGGTACAAGTAATTAGGTGTGATAGAGAATGATGGAACAGATCATGAGGAAATGAGGATGAGCTTAAGAAAAGAATACAAGAGGAGAGTAAGGAAGGTGCTACAGAAGTCAGCATTAAATGGGTGGAATAGTATAAAAGCAATTAATACATGGGTGATACCACTGTTGAGATATTTGGCAGGAATAGTTAGGTGGAACAAGAATGAACTGAGAGAATTAGACAGAGAGACAAAGAAGATACTAGCAGCAGAGAGAGCATTCAACTTAAATGGAGATGTAAATAAGCTGTACATGGCAAGGCATAAGGAAAGGAGAGGACTGCTAAGTGTAGAGGAAACTGTAGAAGCAGAAGCACTTGGGCTTAAGGAATATGTAGAAGAACAAAACAAGTTGTCTATACTGGAGGTCACTAAGGAGTTAAGGAAGATAAGAACTGATAGTGAAGGAAAGAAGGTGTACCAGAGCAGGATGGAATCAGAGAGAAAAACAAGGTATAAGCATGGAGAATACTGGAGGAACAAAGAAATGTGTGACAGAGAAGAGAGCAACAAATGGTTAAAGAAGTCAAGACTAAAAATTGAAACAGAAGTACTAATAATGGCAGCACAGGAGCAAGTAATAAGAACAAACTGGGTGAAGAAGCATATAGACAGAAGAGTAGAAGTATTAGATAAGTGTAGGCTATGTAAGAAAGAGGCATAGACACTAGATCATCTGATAGCAGGGTGTGAGAAGTTGGCACAGAATGGGTATAAGTTCAGGCATGACTAGGTAGGAAAAATGGTACATTGGAGCTTGAGCTCAGGAAGCATGGGTTAGAAGCAGGAGACAAGTGGTATGAGCACAAGCCACAAGGAGCCATTGAGAATGAGAAGGTTAAGATACTGTAGGACTTCAACATACAGACAAGCAAGGTGATAGAAGCATGGAGGCCAGACATAGTAGTGGTAGACAAAGAGCAAAGATTAGGAACAGTGATAGACATAGCTGTACCAAAGGACAAGAATGTGGAAAGGAAGGAGAAAGAGAAGATAGAAAAGTACAGGGAGTTGGCAGAGGAAATAGAAAGCCTGGGGAAGTTAAAGAAGGTTGAAGTAGTCCCAGTAGTAGTAGGCGCAGTAAGTAAGAAGCACAAGAGATACTTGGAGGAGTTGGGAGTACCAAAGTGGTAGCACAGAAAGCAGCATTGTTAGGTACAGCAAGAGTCCTGAGGAAAGCTCTCAGACTCCCTGAGAACTGGTTAGTTCTGTGAACTGAGAGAGATACCAGCATGAAGCTGTGAGAAGTAAGAATAATTAATGTAATAATAAAATGTTTTTTAGGCCTACAATACACTAAACTACACTACAAACTACTTAACTAAAAAATTATTATTAATAATAGGAGAAATAACAATCAGAGGAAATTGTCTTTGATGGGAATACTTTTGGTGGATAATTTTTTCTCAACTTTGATTTAGCCTGTTCAGTTATTTTGATAATGAATTGCTTAAGTGGATGACTTTAAGAGATTTCAATGCATTGATGAAATATTTGTTTTTTGGCTTAATGATGTTAACAATATTGAATTCTATACTAATATGATTATATTTAAATGCTTTCTTGTATATGTTGTTAAGTTTTGATAAACATGTTTGATTCACTTTCCTATAAGTGTATACTATAAATTATAATAGAATTTACTAATGAATTGAATAAAATTTCAGTTTCATCTTGATTTATTAATCTTATATATGTAGTATTATATAGAAATTTCCCATTGATTTTTTATGAACTTGGGCAATATGATGTTTTAATGAAAGGCTGTTAGTTATGATAAATCCAAAATACTACATTTTTGCTTCTGAAGAATAGCAATCAATTACATTTATATTATCAACAAATTTTCTCTTTAGTGGTAATTATAATGAAGTGAACCAGATACGTGCTATGAAAATTTTACTTAGAATTTTTTACAATCATCAATATATAGGAATAGTTATAATAACTAGGGCAACCCAACTCCGCCCTTTATTCTCAGATAATTTCGCCCCTATCATTTCGCCCTTTTTGCTCCTATTTCGCCCATTATCCGCCTCTTTGAAAAAACACAAAACACAAGAAAAAATTCTATTTTTTGTTACAAAAACAGCAGATATATGCTTCAATATTGTCTGAGCTGAAGTTACGGTCTTTGGCAAGCAATTTATTTAGTTTGCTGAATGTTCTCTCGACTGCAATTGACGTGCCCACAGCATTTTGTAAAGCGAATAACTCAGCAGGATTGAAAATTCCATTCCCATCAATTATTGTTTTCCAGTCTTCAGACTCTTCGAGCCTTCTTATCAAATATTTTTTAATTTCGTCATCTTCTTCTAAAGTGTCAGCTAAAGCACGTACTTTTTGAAATCCTGACTTCATTGTAACTTTGCAATTCTCAAATTCTTCGATAAGCTCCACAATGGATTTGTACTGTTGAAGCAAAACCAAACTCATGAAGAGGGATTGTTTATTGAGGGCTTCTCTCGCTCTTTGGACAAGCAACCCATCGCCCTGCCACCCATTGACAACTTCTTTCACTTTTTCGAAGTTTTCCACATAATAAAATGCAGCGTTTAGCCAAGTGCCCCATCGGGTTAATACGGGTTCAGGGGGAGAAGGGACTCCAGCATTTCTGAATGAATTTTTTCTGTTCGAATTTTATATTGTGGCAGACTTGATTGTTGCAATCAAAGTGTCCACATCGGGAAAATGGGCTCTGATAAGTTCGGCTGCGTTGTGGAGCAAATGGAGCAAGCAAGTTGTATGAATCATTTTCGGGTATAAGTTTTTCAGGAGGCGCCCCGCCGAAAGCATACAGGTCGCTGCATCAGTCACAAAATGAAGAAAATTATCCCTGGATATATCTAATTTTCTCAAAACATCGTCCACATGTCTGACTATGATTGCAGCGTTTGCAGTTTCTTCAGTTTTTGAGGAAACCAAATAAAGTTCGCCCCCAATTTCCCCAATAAGTACATGGATAAACTTCTTATTTTTGACCTGTGATTCATCGCACATAATAGTAACTTTTTTGCCACACAATTTTTCTTTGAGGGACGAAACAAATTGTTCTTGCAGAGCAGGTACCGCCCTCCTACAAGTAGATTCAGATGGTACCTCAATTTTGTTCTTTTCTAACCAATTTTTCAGGGCAGGATTTCTCAATTTATGTAGCGGAATATCGGCTTGCAAAAATGCATCAACTAAATCTTCTGCTTTCTTGTTTCCTAAACATTGTTTTGTTTTACGATTTTATACTTAATGTTTTATTAAACCAAAAATTAATTCCAAAATTAATACCAAAACTAATTTTAAAAATTACCTTGAACAGCTGAATTAATTGCTGTTGTTTGTAAAATAAGGGCCATTTTTTGTTTGTGAACCAATCCAGATCTATGATCTTCAACTCTGGTTTTTTTGGAACAATCGACATTGGCATTGCATAATTTGCAGAATAAAAGAGATCCTTTTTGGGAAAATTCTCGAGGATACGTTCTCGCGTATCCATAGGCTTTTTCCGCCTTAGTGAGAGCTGTCTTGCCCATGTTAAATATTGCACACAAATTTGACTCAAAGAGAACTGGAAATAAAAAGAACTATTTCTTACAGTGCAATTGTCAGACTGACACCACCCACGCAATTTATTGCAAACTGTGCAATCAAATCAGCTGTGCAAACAAATCAGCTGTGCAATCAAATCAGCTGTGCGATCAACTTCGCTAATTGTTTTTCTTAGAAAATAAAATTTGATGCGCATAGCTGATTTATTTCTAAGAAATCGGTTGATTCCGCCCCATCCGCCTCTATGAATTTTTTCCGCCCCTTTGTTATAATTCCGCCGATTTCGCCCATATCGCTCTTTCCGCCCTTTGGGTTGCCCTAATGATAAATTATGCAACATGTTGATAAACTGACTACAAGTTGTAGTTGATTGACAGCTGTGATTCTCTCAATGTAATATCAACAAATTCCCTTCAAGTGACTATTAATTGAGAACAATTTAATCATACATGACTACATTTTGTAGTACGTTTATCCAATAAGGGTTAAATTAAATTTATTCAGCCAATGAAAATCGACTTTAAATAAATTCATTGCCGCATGAAAAATAATAATTTAGTCTTCGATTATTTTAATGTACATCGTATAAGACCACCCCCTGACTTTGACTGTAAAAATTTTGCAAAAAATGGGGTCTTATATGCCGTAAAATACGGTATGTGAAAATTTTTTATTGCATTGCAACCACTGCTTCAGAAATGGACAAAAAGAATCTCGAATGATAAATCTTTTTAACAAGCTTGACACTGAAACTTCATTAACTCAAACAGAAAAAATTTTGCTCAGGTATTTTGGAGAAAACAGAAATGTTTGAAAATATTGAAGCTCACTGCAAACGTTTATCTGAAACTAATGAACGCATGAAATTCCAAGCAGATCATATTTACTCAAACATTCTGGATAAGACAAAAAATTTGGAAGAAAATTTAAATGCAGTAGACAAACATTACCTGGCGGATTGTTCCCCGTCGGGTTTTCAAATTTGATTTTGATTGGGTAAATCAAAAAATTTTCAGCAAAGTATTTAAAAAGTTTTTGGCCTATTTATTCAATACTTTCAAAATTGTTGCGACACACTTCATCATAAATGAGATGTCCTACCCTGTTAGAAAATCCTGCGTACGCCCCAGTAGTATAATAATAAGTGAAGGAGATCTCACTTTTTTCTGATTGGTCGAGAGGTGGAGTGAAGGAGATCTCACTTTTTTCTGATTGGTCGAGAGGGGTGGCCTTTGACCTGAGGCGTGGTGGATATTGGCGGGGGGTGTTTTACTGACGTCATGGATGTAATTTTACTAGTTTTTGTGTTATTTATGTGGCCTAATTTAGTTTGCATTTTTTTAGTTTCTTTTACTGACGTCATGCATGTACTTTTACCAGTTTTTGTGTTATTTATGTGGCCTAATTTAGTTTGCATTTTTTTAGTTTCTTTTACTGACGTCATGCATGTACTTTTACCAGTTTTTGT
>CABFPE010000265.1:846996-863556 GCA_900660155.1 Hofstenia miamia
GCAATCAAATCAGCTGTGCGATCAACTTCGCTAATTGTTTTTCTTAGAAAATAAAATTTGATGCGCATAGCTGATTTATTTCTAAGAAATCGGTTGATTCCGCCCCCATCCGCCTCTATGAATTTTTTCCGCCCCTTTGTTATAATTCCGCCGATTTCGCCCATATCGCCCTTTGGGTTGCCCTAATAATAACATTTGACATTCAATTACAGCTCAATTTTTGTTATATTATAATAATGTCTATGCAGAACAATGAAATTGATTTAGTAATTGAAGCATATCCTACTACAGATGGAGTTGATATCTTCATAGCTTTTGAATGGAAAAATGGTCATTAGAATACAATTAATTATCTTTTGTTAAAATTTTAAGGCTAGTATATTGCAAAGCTTACAAAATCAGGCTAAAGTAAAAAATTGAAAGGAATTTTGCTGCCTTGTAATTTTAATGGAAGCTCAAAAGCTGAGTCAGGATTGACCCAAGCTTTTTCACATCTAAATACCACAACTCAGGCTTCAATCAAAACAAGATCACTCCATAGTTTCCCTGAAGTTCGTAATACTTAAGGCTTTTTTAACAATATAAATGCAAAAGATGTTTGTTATAAGATTGAAAAATATGAAAAAATAATTTATTCAGGAAAGAATCTTTTTGACATTCCAAATGGCAAATTCAGTAAAAACTTTTTTTAGAGGAAATGCCAAAATTATTGCAAACCGCAATAAAGGTTTGTCATGTGTTACTTGCTCTTACGCTTCATAAACCCTCAAAAAAGTATAAAGCTAGAGATCATTTCCTTTTCTTGAAAAAGTTATTTGAATGGTAGAAAGAAGGAAACATTGATCTTTTATTCAGTGAAGGATCTGCTATTCAGACTGAATTATCCAAAACTCACATGGCCAATCACAGTTCGACAAGGACATTTGTCAAACTAGCTCTACAAGATTGAACGTCTGAAACACTGAGAGCTCTTACCGATAGCCAGAATAGTGGTACAATATTGCCTCATCCGAGAGTTATGGGAAAATTTGAATAGCTTCATCCCCGTGCAGGAGATATAAGCCCAAATGAAATATTAACTGGAGATTTATATAAGATGGACCCGGTTGCTTAGAATTGGCAGAGAGTCCATTCAGAAAGCTGCTCAGACAACATATAGATGATGTGGCCCTTCAGAAGTCAATGCGGATCACATGCGTGTTCTTCTTTGTTCAAAAAATATTGGAAGCTATCTGAAAAGTTATCCAATGATATTTCCGATTTGACAAAAATGTTTCTTTAGGAATATAAAGGCTATTAATTATTGTTTGTCCTACCCAATCAGTGGTAAACCATAGAAATATACATGCTGTGATGAGATTCCTTTCGTGTTTAAGCACTAAAAAGTAAATATTTGACTTGAACCAATTCATAGCATGAGTTTGATTGCCAGACTATTCACAAGGAAAGTGCAATATGGTGGAGATTTTCATTGCTCTTTTATTTTAATGCACAACATAGTTTGTTAAATTGAATTTTGCATGTAAAAGCAGCAAATAATGCATGATGTTATTCTTTTCCTCTTTACATTTTTGATATTTCGACTTTTGTGTCTAGATATAGAGGGGGCCATGGCTTCCTCGTGCCCCCTTTAATGGGGCAAATTTTGCAGCAACTTTGATTTTGTGACATAAAGGCTTTGCGCATATGTTGTGCGAATGTTGAATTTCAAATGAACTGGCTGCGTGGACGTGCTAGTGATACTCACAGCAAAGTTGAATTTGGAACATTATTTGTGCAAGGGCACGACAAAATATGACATTTGAATTATTATGAAGTTTTGAGAAAATTCAATTTTAACTTTAATCAACCATAATTTTCTGACCATTTGCAATATTTTTAATTGTCCATACCACCAACGCTAATGAATATAACATTTTTTCTTGTTTCACTTGAAGTAGCATATTCGGAAGTGTTGAAATTTAAAGAAAAGCCATTTCATACAATTTGCACAAATATCATGTTTTCTTTTGCCCTTACACATTTATAATTGTATACAGCAAAGCAAATACACTCAAAACTGCTAAATTCATAATGGATTACATTAAGAGACATTAAATTACTAATTTATTTAGTATGATGAATTGCTTTAAAAACATCCTTTATATTCTTTAACAATTTAGTCATAATTTAAGGAAATATAAATTTAAATTAAACATTTCAATTTTGACTAGAATTAGAAATAACTTGTTTGATGCAACATAAAATATTATAAATTAAAAAGGAGTTTCCCTTATTTTCAAACAATTTAAGTTAGGTGATGACATTTTGCATAAGTTATGCTTACAAAATTGCTTTGAATACAAATTCAACGTGTAACGTATTCACTATAACAATTCAACGTTGCTGCAACTAAAAATGTTTATTGGGACATGCTGACCTGCTTTAGACATACTTGCACAATAGGGTTTTAGTAAAACCTTAGAATTACATTTACGTATGGCAAAGATTTTTGCGTTTTTTGCGCTTTTGGTTGCCCTATTTATAAGATATAAGATGTATATTCCCGGATCCAAAATCTTGGTGTATTTGAGAGTCAAGAGGATTTATTTTTGTCTTCAAATATTTATTATTTGCATATTAAGAGGGTGTGTTATATATTTATATATCCGACAATATCCTTAGTAAAAGATGTTGAGTAAAAGAACCAAACGCAGCTGACTGATCCAGCAGAATGACGAATGTTTACATAATTATCAAGTAGTTCAAGAAAAATATCATTTTAACAAAGATGCATTATATGAATGATATTTCCTATATTCTCATTTCTATTGAGGAACTAAATTATGTCTATTAAAATAACTTGCCTAATTGTTCAAAAAACGTGACTTAAATTTTTTTTGATATTTAAATTTCTCAGAATTTTTCACTATACGCGATCTCTTGAAAATTAGAAAAACTGTTATAGGCTTCGATTTTCCGGAAAAACTACATTCTTAACAATGTTTTATAACTCTTAAAACAAATGAACACAGCTTATTATTAGAAAACCTTAATCTTTGTATATCCTGTTTTACATTTTGAAACAATTGCAGCAACAAATAAAATACATAAATGAATTTATTAATAATTTCTTAAAATGCATGGATACAAACTTATAAAATAGAAAATCTTAATAAACTTTATTAAGATTATTTTACATTAGCACATATTTAAGATTACTAGTCTTTAATGAATACGCCAATATATTTAGCATATTAATTTATTGATTATTGCAGTTAAAAAATAAGTTAACAAATCTTTCTCTAAAACTTTTTCCAAGCAAAATATACAGGAAAAAATTCACACCATTGTTTGTAACATGAGCTGAATTTACGATAATGATCAAAATCACGGACAGAATTGAACATTTTTCGACAAGTGAAGAATGGTGAACAAGCCCGTAGGTAACCTCAGAGAGTGTTGTGAATATTAAAAAACTCACAGATATAATGAATAAAAGTCTATCAAGGCCACTGTTTTTTGATTGCGACGATTCTCTTCTGAAAGACATTTTAGCTGCAATCGTAATATTACATGCTACAACGAATATCATAGGGATTAACCCCTGAAGAAATGTAAGAACAAAGACGATTTGACTATTCTTCCATTCAGGTCTGACAACACATATCCCATTGACACAATCGTGAAAGACCATCATGATGGGTATTGCAATTGATATGAAATTAAAAATAGTCACAGCAGCCATTGTCTTTAAGGCAAACTCACAACTGGAGAAGTAATTTTTATATGATATAGGGGAATAAACAGCTAAAAGTCTATCTAAACTAATAATCACTACAATCCAATGAGCCACTCCAGTTGTCGCCCAATCCATGCTATTCTCTAAATACAATTTCACAATAACGTTTCACATTATTAAATGGTAATAGCGTAGAAAATTCATAAAATTTTGGATACACATATGTATTGAAAACATTAATATTTCAAAATATGTGTGGTTTCTAAGAAAACGTCAAATATAGCTGTATTTAGGCCCACTTGGTAGTTATTTAAAATTACTTTGGCTTAAAATATATGGGTTATTTATATGATAAACGTTTCTAATTCGAGCGTTTAGGATTATAGATCTCAGAAGTAGTGCCTCTACATTTCAACAAAGCAAATCTATTTTAATATAATTAAATTTTACCTATTTGTTGGAGAAAGTAGGCATCGGGGAAAGCCCAATCTAAGAATCTTTTTTGTTGGGTAATATCTATCGGTCCATCAAATAAAATAGAAGCAGTGTCCCAAATCGCTAGAGCTAAAAAAATTAAATGAATATATTTCTAAGAAATTGGTCTATGATTTCCATTGAATATACAAAATATTTAAATAATTTTTTTTAGGTTAAAGTATTTAAACAAATTTTGAAGTTATAATGTTCAATTGTCAAAATTGTATTAATCATCAGCTTAACTTGTAACTAAGTGCTCCTAATCGTGCACAACTGCATCTTCTCATTGAAGGTGTCAAACCTGAACACAGGTTCAAAGTTGGAAGTGGATCGATCCTTCATTTTTTTTAGTAAGACTTTGCTTTTAGCTTACTTTCGTTTTTTTCTGTTGAGTGATTTTATTCTTTGCTTTGTGCTTTTGTTCGAAAAGTGCTGCGGGTTGACGGTGTTTTTGTGGGTTGCGGGTTAAATTGTAGAACGCGGGTTGAAGGTCGGGTTGGATTAAAAATCCTGACCCGTTTTCAACCTTGCACAGGTTAATTCAAGTGCAGGCCTAATTTGTAATACTTCAAAAAGGTTGGTAATTCCAGAATCCCGTACTTTATATGTAATTAAGCAAATGAACCTATCTCATATGGTCACATAAGACCATGCAAACCTCAAATTTTTAGAAATTATAAAGAAAATTCTGAAAACGTTTAATAAATGATAGAGCAATCTGGAAAAATTGGCAAAGACCAAGGTTTTTAACATTTACGTAACACTAAGATATATTTGGATGCAACTTTAAAATAGCACGAGTCTCCTTTGTATAGAGGATAATGAATATTGCCGGTACTCTATATGTAATGTAAGCAAATGAACCTACATCACGTGAGACCATGAAATCTTCAAATTTTTATAAATTTTAAGATGGAAAGCCTAACAAATAGACGATAAAATTTAACTATGAACGTTTTCATAAATGATTAGAGCAACCTGCTCTGAGTAAATTTTGCAAAAAACCTGGGCCGCGGTCATAATCCCAATCATAGTTGTTGGGTACTAAACTGACGCCTTGCTGCAGTTGCAGGACCTAAATATTCATGCATGAACCTGGAAAAAACGCCAGAATACTGCGAATAACAAAGGCCTTAATACAAGAAAATAGAACATCTTGATAAATCACCAATAATGATCTTTCATTTGCCTGCCATGTCCAACAAAAAAAAAAGTTTAAAAAACCTTAAAATTCCGCAATTTTACAGAGAAATTATTACATTATTATGTATAATATATTCTTTGCACTAAAGTTTGACTTCAATTTTCAAAAAGTTTTATTTATCAGTTTCTTATACCCCATTAATGTCACTACTGGATAGATCTGCCAGCTAGCGAATACATATTAATTATAATGATTTACAATTATGCTGATCAAATCAAATTTTCAAAACAAATGAAATTAATTACCCTTCAATACTTGATCTAGTATGTAAGCTCTAGTTGTTATGAGCACTGCATAATGAATTCACCGGCTTGCACCAATTTGTTCAATCTTTTAGATAATATGCTATACACACTTACAACTGTGCTTTTTAACTTAACGAATTATACCAAATTACGAATTACAATTTAAAATATAATATTGGCAATCATCAATGGACTGCTTGTGGGAAACATGCGGTATTTGTAACCACTGACATCTTCAGTGGCCCATTGATGGACCACTGGCGGCATCGGTTGCATCCTTAATAATCAATAATCAATGGCAGAAGCTTGTAAGCAAAATTCACTTCAATATTTTGATTCCTAGATATTGTAAAAAAGGAATTGCAAAAAGCTTTCTTTAAATTTTTAGTTTGTAAAAAATTCTAGTATGTGAATTTTCAAAATGATTTATTCATGAATATTTGGGCACCTTGAAATTAACTATTATATAAAAAAGTTGCGATTGAGCAGAAGTTTTTTCACGATTTAGGAAATTCCAATTAATTTTAAATTTATCATTCATGTAATGATGATGCTTGCAAAATCTTCTCTTATATTCATTACCTATTTGTAACTATGATTTCAGCAAGCTAAGCAAAGTCCAGAAGGGAGAGCTAGGGTGCGGACTGTAGAGTGCTGGCCAAAATTATGCATGCCTCGCCATTCTTCCCAATTGAAAGATTTAGTGTTAATGTTTCGAATTATCTACTAGCAATTGCTTTACAAAGACTGTTTTGATATGGTCTGGTAGTAGCCATTTATTTCTCATATTCATATTAGCAATGCAAATTATTCTCACAATGACACTTTTGTGCTTGAATTATTTGATGCTCAATTACATTTAATTACACATATGTCTCACTTGATTCAATTCAACTATTATACACAGAAATTGTCTTAACTCACAACCAGTTGAAGTTGATGTGGCATGCAAAAAGTCAACTTAGGTTAACCTGAAAATGTCTATCGTCTATTTTAAAAAATATTATAAAAAAATTATAAACCATTTTCCACATTTGCAAAAAATTTTCTCTAAACATTAACAAATTTGAAAAAGGCAGATCTATTGGGAAAAGTTAGAGATCGCGAGGCCGAAGGAAGAAAGAAAAAGATCTCTATCGCGTTTTGCTTTGGGGTTGAGTATAGCATTAATAGTTTTTGAGCCATAAGCATTTAACATTTTTTATAAAAATCATGAAATATTTTCCAAAATCTATCAGGCAGATTAAGGTTCATATTATTTTGCTCTATCCTTGAAAACATTTGTTTAATTTTGCAAATGTTAAAATGTTGCTCACTATACATATAATTAATATATATATATATATATATATATATATATAANACTCATGGACTAAATATGAATTTATATTGAATAAAACAAGTTGATTATATATATATATATATATATATATAATACTGTACAAATTGTTCGGATTTTGATTATTTAGCAAGTTTTTGCATGAAAATTTTTTAGGGAAGCTAAGGTTGCTTAACTTCTGAAATTGGAAAGGCAGTGGAAATTCTAAAATCAGACAATAGCAAATGCAGACAATTTAAAATTTAAATATGGAATTAATTTTGTTGTGCATTAAAATGTAAACTTCGATTTTGTGTAGATACACCATCAACATTGCAAGTGTATTAATGTACTTTATAAATGAACAAAAATCCACTAAATTTTAAAGAAAAACTTCTTCAATATATTAGCTAATATCATTTTTGCAGCGTAATCAAAATTCGAAAATTTCTAGTCATATATTTCGTATTTCGTGAAAACTTAATAGTCAACTTAGAGCAGACGCTTGCAATGTACCTATATGCAATTCTCTGAATGATGGCCAACTTAAATAATTATTACTTTTGTAACAAGAAATATATTTACTAGTAGAGTTAAGTATTTTTATAGAAGGTATGGAACCTAATGTTACATGTCCAACAAGCTCAGATAGTATAGATGATACATATGTCAAGTATCATAACTTGCTATGTGCAAAAGTCTCAGATAGTAGCAATGCAAATATTTGCAGTCAGTCATTTCATTCATCATCAGAAGCCAACAACATCAGTGAGCGCTTAAATGAGTTTGCAAATAATGCCACAGACATCAACAATGAATATATTCCATCTTGTGATTTTTGCAATGAAGAAATTCAAGTGGGAAAAGCCAATGTATGCCTAGATTGTGAAGACGTCCTTTGCAAAAATTGTCAAAGCTTACATCCTCATACTGTTATCACTACTGATTTTGAGAAAATTCCACTTTGCAAGAATCATGGAGAAAAATACAGGTATTATTGCATTCAATGTTCACCTGATAGTTTTCAATGTGACAATTGTAAATGTGCTCATAGCAAACTATCTATAAGCGAGAAAAAAATAGGCATGATTGCTGAAATGACAATTGCTGTTGATGACATAAAGACGGAATTGAGAAGAATGGAAACATTTTCTGATATTTCTAGAACTTGGAAAAAGGAAGTTCAGTGCATTTTCACAAAAATGGACTTTATTGCAAGTCAAAGACGCGATTTCATAGTAAAGAAAGCCAATGAAGACTATGAGTCACTAGCAGCTGCTGCAAGTAAAAAATTGTTTGAAATTATAAAGGAAATTGATGAGAATGTTAACGCAATTGAAGAAACTCAGAAAACCATGATTCAATTTCAAAAATATACAGCAGACTACCTTCAAAACCAATTCTGTTATGACGTTTATAAGATTAGAGAAGAAACATTCTCGAAAATGAGTAAGACGACTTTTAAATGGGTTGAAATTGAAAATTGGAAAGGGCTTCCAAAATTTGATGAACATTTGGTAGAAATGACGTTGAGTTCCTTCATTGGAAAATTGCAAATGGAAGTAAAGTTAAAAGAAGAAGCTTTTTTTTGTAAAGAAAAAAGCTGTTTGTTTTATGAAAAACTTGCTAACCCTCGTTTAGTGTCACATGTCTCAACAAAAGAAACCGAATCTCGAGTAATAGATATTTTGTATAATAAGAAAAACGATACTATTTTTTCTTTAGAAAAAATGAATGAAATCCAATATCTTGTGAGATATTCAAAAAGTGGAGTTACCGAAAAATGGATCATTGAAAACTGTTCATACTATGGGTACTGTAATTATTTAGCTATGCTGACTGATAATGAACTACTTGTGCTACGGTATAATAAAGAAGATTATGCACATCAACTTCTAGTACTTAACACAGAATTATGTGTATTTAGAATATTCAAAGTTTCTTTCTGCGATGCTAAGAAGATAGATGCTATTTGCTCAAGCCCATGTCAAACAAATGTATTTTTTTTATCACATGACAAGCATAAAATCTATAAATACTGCGTAGGCACACAGAAATGTGAGAAAAGAAAAATCTCTGACTCCGCATGCATATTTTACTATAGAATGAGTGTATGTGAAAATTTAGATCTGATCGCTTTTACCTGGCATAAAGGCATTCATATATATTCTTTTGAAAATAATAATCGCCTACAGTTCATTCATTTTGAGCAAGGGGCATTTATTGATAATCATATTGGAGGAGTTTCATTACTGACGGAAAATGTTATAATTACTGGAATGAAAGATTGCACTATAAATTTTTATGATGTAAGCAATGGCAAACTCTTAAGAATGATTAAATTTTATAAGGATGAAAAGGACAGAAACTATGAAATTCAATATATTCCCAAAATTATCGCCGCCTGTAATCCTTCAATGTTGATCTTCACTCAAGAGAATGACATCATTAAACTTTCTCTTTAATGTTGATCAAGATTTTAAAAACATTTGGTATTCACAAGAATTCCAAAATGTATAATAAATGTTGCATTAGATTGCATTGATACAATTATTTTTATTTCACTTAAGTAATATAAAGTATATAGTCAAGTTTTTATTCAAAGCGTTATCTTTAGTATTTGGTTAGTTTGGCCCCTCTCGTTCCTCGAGGATAATACTGTTGGATTTTTCTTGTGAGCTTATATTAAAAATGTTGGGTAACGCACCAAAGTGCAGGACATAAGCAAACCTCAGGAAATAAAAATGCCGCTGTAGAGACAATTGCTTAAGAAATGCTATAAAACGACTGAAATTGAATATTTTCTATATGTCATCCATGTTGCAAATGAGGCTTGTATAGAAACTTATTAATGGTTTGAATAAAAACTTTACAGCATACTTGATACTACTTAAAGATTTTAGAGATTTCCAACTTCAGTTTTAATATTCATAAATTTTTAAATTGAGTAAGATCTCTGTGAACACATTGTATATTGAGTATTGTATGTAGGACAGTGCTTTGCATGAAATCTACTCAAGTGAAATTTGGAAAATATAGAAAATCCAATTTGCTGATGCATGGGTTGACACGGTTATGCTTGTTATTATGAAATTTGTGAAAAACAGTACGGGGAAAATGTATTGAATATGGAACAAAAAACAGTAATTCAATTAAAATTATCTCAAAATAAATATTTTTGTGTAAATCGTAGACTTTATTTTATCAAAGAAGAATTTGAATACAATTAGTAAAATAATGTCTTCTTGAGTAAACATTAACTCAGCATTAATATTGATAATGTCTTCACTTTTACTCAAGTTCTCATTAAAACAAATTGAATATCTGAACTCTGTGTTAGAAAATTATAGAAATTTACTGAATATGAATAAAATTTACATCTATTTCTCTTTGAAATTCTCAATATTTCTCAAATTTTCTAGGGATGTTCAATATATTTGAAACCTGAAAAATCATTCAAGTAGAAAAATACCCACAATTTTTTTTTACTTTTTCATTAAAACTTAACATTGTTAATTCAAAATTTAAATAATTTTCCAACAACCTTGTCTCTCTTTTGTTTTAAATATTGTCATCACTAGAATGGAAGAGTGCACTATAAATTTCTATGATAAAAACAATGATAATGTTTTAAAAATTACATTTTATAAGAATGAAGTATAAAAAGAACAACTTCCGAAGTTTTTACAAATGAAGTAAACAAATAGCACTAAAAATAATGTGCTTCAGATCAAGTTTAAATTAAATGTAAAATTGCTTATTTTGCTGCATTATGCTCTAGCATCATGGTGCTAATTATTTTTGTCAACCAATGTCAGAATTCTGAGAAAAAATAGCTCAAATAAAATAATATAAAAATTCAAAAATTTAATAATTTTGAAAATTGTAGAATTGTGATTTTGTAGTGAAATATGCCATTGATAAGTAATTCAGTAGTTCTGCGTATGATGGTGTTACATATTTGGCTAATCTATATCATAATGCAAATTAGAAATAATTTTAGTATGGGAACATTTGAAACAAATTAACAATAATGAAAAACAGCAATTTAGAAGTATCTGTTTTATGAATAGGCTTAGAACAAGAATTTGTATTTAAGAGACTTTGGTTTTGAGAAGAATTGAAATGGAAATGTGATATTTGAATAAATCTAGAACTCTGCAAATATATGTTGCAATTCTTAGAACATCTATTTGTAGCAATATGATGCAAGTGGCCATGCAATACTATAATCGTACCATTTACACCTTCATTGTAATGATTGAAGCATTTTTGATTGAGTGCAATGTGTAGTCAAATATCTGACTTGGGTTAATGGATATCTTAGTAATACATTTATGAAGCCATTGTGTTGCGTCATGCCTGTAGTATTAAAAAAAACATTGAAGATGTGAAAATATTAAATTTACACTTTGTTTTTGACTGAAGTTGCCTAAATATGAAAATATGTTTATACATGTTCACCTTTATCTAATGTTGAATAATTGACCGCTTAATGAAAACTACCGGATTCATTAAGGCAAATAGCGAAAATTTAAAATGCATGAAGAAACACATTCCTAGAAACATAAAACTATTATTGTTTAGATGTTATGTTTCTCAAAGAAACTTTCAAATAACACTATTAATATAACAAGAAAATTACCGGATATAGTTTGGAACTATCTTGTAATAGAAAAAGTACTTGTGAGTAGGCATATCAAGCACCTTGCTAGGCATGAAAACAATTGTGAATGTTTATCTTGCATCACATAAAAATATAATCATAGTTTGCAGATGTTCTTAGCCCAATGCGCTAAGAAATCAATGCTCTAACTAAAACATATTTTTATACTAGTATAACTGCTATTTAAATACTTAATATTAAGTCCACAAACAAGGAAAGTACTGTAAAACTATAATACCTGAAAACAACTTAGCTTTGTGAACCAGATTTTGTTTATGAAGCACTTTAATAAAATAATTAATTATTTTGTGAATTTCACAAATGTTTTGAAAAAAAATTGAGTTTGTTTATCAAATGATCCTTTAGATTTAATATGAGGGCAATTTATTCAGACAGTCGAAAGCATAAGTAAACTTTTCCTTATGTGATTCAGTGTGAACTCATTTCTCTAAAATGTTAAATTTTCAAAATAATCATGTAAAAATACCTTGAATATATATAGTTGCAGAATTGTTGATTTTCATAGAATGAATGGTGATAAAGCTGAGACAATTGGCAAACGCACCAATAATTGAAAACCCGAGAGTATACCATCCAATTACGTATCTAGACAATTTAGCAAAAAAGCAGGTTACAAAACCTAATTGCTTGAAGATGATATTAATGTCACATGGATAAAATATCGTCCAAAATGCTAAATACTTCAATATGAATTAGGAAATGACTTTAAAAAGAATTGCATGTATTTGTAAAGTAAGAAAATTTAAAGACTACAATAATTTTAAATGGAAAAAATGATCATAAACCAGAACTTTACAAATTCATTTTATAATAGTTTAGATACGTGCTTGGTAGTACCCTATTGTTGAATACAATTCCTCATCCTTCTTGTCATAGATGCAGTCTTCACTGGAATTCATCGCATTAGCAATCATAATTCAATCGTGTTATATTTATATGATACTCTAAGTTAGTGCTTTCTAATTGGCTTATGTCATTTGTAAAATCCAACGGCGACAATTGGCTGACATTTTTATAAGTTAACGTTCTGATTTTGACATATTGCAATACATGTACTAGTAATGTTCATATTTAGATTGACAAATATTTATAATTAAATTGACATAGCTTAGTTCACACTAATAAATAGGGAAGACAAAGGCAAAACTATTGACTAAAAAAAAACACACTAGACAATATTTATATCTTAAATATTAAAGGTATATACTTGCATCTCTCAAACGCATCTTTCTATTCAATTTTATTGAAAATAATTAGATTTTCATTGGCAAGTTATTGATACGTTATATTAAAATTGATAAAACGGTTAAAATTAATGTTTTGTTATTTATTAATTTTAATTGTTTTTAAAGACATTCATAATGGCACATTGTTGTATCCCTTTGTAAATGTGTAATACAAAGATTGAAAAAAGCGAATCCAATTTCGATCTAGTTCACCCTTCTGATTCAAAAAGGTAAAACATTAGTCTATTTGTAATTCTCAACATATATAAATAAATAAATAAATAAATATATATATATATATATATATATATATATATATATATATACATTTGGGATTTGGCGGAATCCGCTATCCTGTAAAATCATCAATTACACAACCGGATTCGGATAACCAGTATCCGGTAAAATTTAACTTGTTTACTGGATTTTACCGAATAACATATTTGAAATACAACTTGATTTAAAAAAAATTTCGAGGAAAAAGCTATATTTTTTCCATGATATGGAAGTTGTCATTATAAAAAACAAGTTTTTCAGACATATCAATTTAATAGTATTTATTTTTATTCCGCAAGAAGTTGATGTTCAATAAGAAATGAGGTTGTTCTTCATTAATAATTACAGCTGCCAAAAGTAAGAAAGATAATGTTTTTCTGTTCGTCTATTTGCAATCTGCTTAAAATCAAATGGTTTTCAGACCCAGGTGTTCAGTCAAATAGGAAACTACAATTTCATGAAAAACTATATTTCTGTTATTTGAAAAAGCGGTAATATTTGTGGCTGAAATGTCATAAAAGTCATAGTTTGACATAGGCTCATTAAATTGAGAAAAAAACTTTAAAATTAATGTTCGATTGTGGTGATTGCTTTAAATCAAATCTTTCTTTATATATATATATATATATATATATATATACTGTATGTATATATATAACGACAGTAATACCAGCAGTGAATGCAGCTGGTGATTGCTTAGAACCTTTCGTCATAATGAAATGAGCTCCTGCTAAAGAAGAGACCTCGCAAATATACTGTTAATAGTAATTTTGGGTATATATACAGAGACTTATTTTTATCGTTTCTGGATTTTTTTCAAACGAATCATGTTATTATTCCTGGTAAAAAATGTTTGTTTCTCCTCGATGGACATTCGTCACATTTTTCAATGGAAGCAATAGAATTCTGCATAAAAAATGAAATAGAATTGTTTTGTCTACCACCACATTCCTCGCATACTGTTCAGCCATAAGACACACATTTCAATAAATCATTAAAATCGATTAGGACTAAAGAAGTGGAAAATTATTTGCCGTCTAATTCTCAATTTATTTTAAATCGTGATAACTTTTTAAAACTTTTTAAAGTTGGCTACAATAAAATGCAACAAAGAAGAGGTCTAATTGTTGATTCATTTTTGTATTGTGAAATTTTTCCTCTTAATAAAAAAGCGGCTGAATGAGTTGAAAAAGAATTTAGCATGTAGTCTCTTTCCTGAAGAAATTAAAGATTCGAATGATGTGGCGTCATTGTTTTTTAACAAAATACATATCCATCAAATTCTTCGCTGTCAAATATGAGACATGATATCATGGATATTCCTCCCAAACCCATCCTGGAATCTTCCTCAAATGTAGGCCTAATACGACGAAGCTTCGAATTTCTGAAAAAAGAAATCAATGAAACTCATAAAAGAAGACACATTTCAACTGGAAGCGAAATATTACAACTCAAAAAGTCTAGACAAACTAAAATTAAACTATTTTCTAAAATAAAGCAAACATCCCAATCGAAAAACACAAACGAAAAATATTCGTATTGTGTGTCAAATGAATCTTTATTCAAATAATGAAGAATAGTTTCGTTGCACACAATGTCATGCATGGTTTTTCAAAACTGTTTTGCAGTGAATAAATATTTCACATGTCCATAAATTATCTATAGTATTGCTTGCTAGACTATTTCTAAGCAATGGTGTATAAGTAACTATTCTTTTGTCTGAAAATGATTGAGTAATCAGTTCACGCAATACATATATAATTGATATTTTGCTTTCAGAAGTTTCGTTGTTGGAAATTCGAAATAATTTAGTGTGATTGATTTGAAATTTGAAATTTTTCAGCTTTAATTTGCAATAAGTTACATGGCCTAAACAATACTAATAAACCTGAGAAGAGCCAAAGCGTAGAATGTGGCGAAGGTACTCCCTCTTACCCTATATATATATATATATATACATATAAATTTATATATTTTTATATGAAATTAGCGTTAGGAATACATAGCCCTGATATATTCACAGAAAATTGGTAATACATATATCCAGTCATTTGTTTCTTAACCCAGAATTGCCCAAATGGTTAATTTTCTTGAATATTATATTTATTATTATTATTTATCATTCTAAAACAATCAAATTTAAGTATGTAAATTTTTTAAATTGTTACTTCTATAAGTTATGCTGTAAAACGATTATCAATTTAGAATCCCATTAGACATTTTAAGAACAAAATGAAATTTATTTATAGTTTACAAAAAGGATTTTACAAACAATGCTAATTCCTGAAACAGTCTTTTCTTCCTTCACACAGATAAACGTTACACTTTCTACAAATAACTATTGGTTTGGTTTGACATCCTGGTAGTTTGCAACTACCTCGTTTTTCACAAACTTTGCGTGGGTGACCTACTTCAACCGTGCGTAAATCTATGGTAGGATGAATTGCTGTTTTTCCACCGCGGCTTTGTTGATAGCTATTAGTTCATCAATATGTGATAAACGTCATCTTGTTAGCATGGAGATATTATGCAACGTAACAGTTTGTTTCATCAACAAATCCCATTCCAGTATTATATTCCTTCACACAATGAGGTCTATTTACAATTATATGAGTCTTCTGCTGCTTAAATTAGCGATCTCAGTTATGTTTATGTAGAATTGACGTGCTTCGAATTGAAACAAAAACAAATCCCAAAGCAACCTAATTCTTTCAAGTAGAATAATTAACAATGTCTAACCCATAGGAAGAATCTTAATTTAAAAATTGATTTGAAAATAGACAGAGTATAAGCTCTGCGATCAATATTTAACAGTAGCATGACTGATGGTTTAGAATCAAAGTTGATAGGGGCAGTGAGGCAACGGCATTTTTTATGAGATGTCTCGATTCCTGTTATAAGTACAGGGATCTAAAGAAGAAAACCTTTCCAGAAATTGCAACAGATTTAGGCACTAAATGTGAGTCTTNGGCAGTGAGGCAACGGCCTTTTTTATGAGATGTCTCGATTCCTGTTATAAGAACAGGGATCTAAAGAAGAAAACTTTTCCAGAAATTGCAATAGATTTAGGCACTAAATGTGAGTCTTAAAATTATTTGTTTGCGATATTCTGTGTTAAATTATTGAAATCTTAAAAATTTGCGATTTGGGATTATGGATTATATACATAAAAACACTTTTAATGATTAGTCCTGTGCGTCCCAATATAATTTAATCGGATTAACCGGACCAGATATCTTCTTAACTTACCCGGATCTTTGATAATCAGAATATATTTAAATTAAAAAGAAAAATATATTCTATTTCTATCCTTCAAAATAAAATTAGTAAATTCCTATATGTGCTAACATAAAGTTGATGTTGATATATATATATAATATATATATATATATATATACACAGCAAA
>CABFPE010000265.1:871109-887963 GCA_900660155.1 Hofstenia miamia
ATATATATATACTCCAAATTCTAAACATGAGACCACAAGCATGTTTGAAATTGCTTACAATAAAATTTGTTTCGATTTTTAGGGAATAAAAAATTTTATTGCTATTTGGGAGCCCGATGTGGCCGCAACCCCTCAGTGACTCCACTGATTCAAACACAATATTTAGTACCAAGTACTTGACCTAGAGTATTATATTTTTGTCTAATATTCATTAATTGTAGAGCTTGTATTTCAAAAATATATTAATAGGATTTTAGAATAAAGAATTTCTTTTTAATCACCCTAGATATATATTTACAAGTGAATATTTTCGTTTAAGAATTATTCCAAAGTCAAACTTCATATCAACAAATCTTTGTTTTTATTCTTGAATTCAAGTGCTGAAGCGGCTTTGTCACCTAACACACATTCACTAAATTTTTCTTGCTTGACAGTGTGGTTAATTATGTTTGATTTGCAAACATTAGTTTATGTACCTCAAATTTAGTAGTTGATACGCTTTTCCTAATGTTAAAGTATTTTAGGAACACTTAAACTCGAACGACATTTTCATAAAAATAACCTGGAGTATGCATTCCACTTAGAATGACCAAGGTAGACCATGTTACTTTTCAGTCATGGGCGGCTACTATTTACCTGGATGCGACACTGCTATTCAAGTGTAGGCCTAGTCAAAATTGCTTATTATAAAGTACATGCATTAAGAATTAATCAGTATTCATTCACAAATTTTCAACAATACTTACAATCAAGAATGAGAAATCAATACGCTTTTAATTGATTTCTTTTCGTTAATGTGCATCCGATATCTGGTAAGCAATGCTGTCATCAGCTTCCTGGATTTTTGAAAAATTGATAGAGTGAGAAACATAATACTACTTAGATAACAATTTTCCTCGAATTTTTTTATGATTTCTTTAGCACAATCAGCGCAATGCAAGAAACTAAACAAATTTTCTCATTTGGCATATGGATCTATCTTTTTGCCCTATCATGTGCAGATATGTCAAGAAAAGAATGGGTAGTTAGGTTCACGATATGTCTGTGATATTTTTTTCTGTCACCAGATGCTTAAGTGAACAAATAAAAGTTTAAAACTTTATTCTAAGAAACAGGAAACTACGCCAAATAACAACTAAAAATTTGTCATGACTAAAACCAGTTTATGTGCAACGCCTATGTGTTTTTTATATCATGACAACAGATAGCAAAAAAACACATTTTAAGTCACCTTAAATCAGTTTGACATGTCAATTTTGCGAACATCTCAGAATGAGATGGAAAGTTGTAATAATCAGTCCTCAGCACATCCATTATATTCAACAGTTCATGGATGTGCATAGTAATTACAAAATTGGAACAGTACTGGCCAACACTTTGTTAATAGAAATACGTGCTGAGGTCCAAGCATTGTATATTATAAGCAGTGGTGTATATTTGGATTTGAACCTCTAGTATTGTTGAAAAAAGATGATGAGACTACAAAGGTCCTAACACCTATCATGAAGTGTTGGTAATTATGGCTTGAATAGAAGAAACAAAAGTTTCTTGTGTGCTCCAGAGTAGTTTCATTTACACAGTACAGATTGATAGAAGCGGGAACTAAGCACATGGGAGATATTAAATATGTTTCACCATAATACATGCTGTAAAACAAGTAGTGTATTTTTAGGAATTTCTAAGCATCTCAAAAAGAGTCTCATTTATTCTGACGAAGATGATCTTCGGAGAGTAGCTGCTTACAGGAGTAACTAGGAAAGGTGAAGCAGATATTAACAAGACTTCCCTCAAACTTTTGTGATGTTATTTTAGAATTTCCTCATTATTTTGAGGTTCGTTTTGTAGAACCTCTTTTTTTACTTTTTCATGACAGTGATTCTTACTTACAGATGTATGGTAATAGAATTTTTACTTACTGCCAGAATGTATATACAGGAACAATCAAATATTGACAGGAAAACGTCATTACCAATGTAACTCGAATTCTAAGTTCACATGAGGTGTTTATGTTTGCTAAATATGCACTGAAATTGACTTCTGCTATATATATTAAAGCAACTGAAATTGAAAAGCTGATTGGCAATTGCATTGAACTATCGGATGTGATAACACAAATGCACGAACTCATGGATCGGATGTTGGCACCCAGTTTTCGATCAGAATTTGGAAAATATGTCATTTATAGTGTAGACATTTACTCATATTGTTTGCAACCATCAGTACTCAATGTCTACGCAGTATGTTTCCTGAACGCTCATATGGTGTCGATTTACAACTTGACAGTATCGCCTCACCAGCTGAGCACTGCTATGGATACCATTACCACGCGCATGTCTATGAACAGCAACTCGACCTCCAACTATGATGCAATTAAAGAATTTCTCTTGAAACATGATTGAAAGAAATTTAATATATATATAAATATATAAAGAACGTTTTTTTCATTGAGTACTTTTTTTGAAAATAAGTGTTTTCCTTTATTTCTTAAAATTTAATACAATGTAATTTTTGTAATTTTAATTATCTCATTTTCAATTTTTGACAATGTTGGGTGAAAAGAGTACTAATTATGATGACGAAATTTCTTTTCAGTTTTCTTTACTTCAATTAGCTGAGGGATCATTACTTTAGAAAGTTTACAAAATCATATTCTAAATTTGTTTATAATGTAATCTCATTCCTAACCAGGTACAAATTTTATAGAGCGCAAAAATATAATCTGAATGAAGAATGAATTTCATTTTGTCTACAATAACCATTAAGAGTAAAACTTGAAGTATCATGATATCAAAGATGCACTTAATACTGTTACAGCACTGATCTCTAACATGCTTTTTTGAACAAGTGTACTTGTAGTTTCTTTTATGAATCACAATTTTCAACATTCTAGTCGCATAGGTAAACGCAAAGTTACGCAGCCAGGAATGAGCAAATATATGGTTTTTTTAGGAAAAGGGCAACTAGTCCCACAGATGAGAATTCCAACAAGAAAATCGTGTAAAAAGTTAACTCCCACCCTACTACCCAAACTTAGTTGTAAAACAAACCACTTTTAGTTTATTCATTTAATTATCACATTCAATTAAAGGCTGCTGGTTCGCGTCTCAAAATTTACACAAGATTATGTTAAAGCTTCTAATTGTATTCCTTTCTTCCTCTCAGGCAGCATTATTAACAAAAATCAATTTAATGAACATTCGCCCAATGTCATGACTTTATTTACACTTGCTTAGAACATAGTATAAATGTTGGAAGTAGAATTTATGTAATAATTGTTAATAAGTTTAGACACTTTAGGTAAGGTAACAGTAACCTCTCCAAAGTCCAAGACATGGTAGTTTACAAGGGTGTCAAGTGCAAGCGATGTTTGATTCCTTAGTCATAGACTTATGAACAGATAGCATTTCATTATACTGTGTTTAAAACCTTTTAAAAATGAAGACAAATAATTCTTTAATTAATGAATTGATCAGTTGCTTTTTATTTGTATAGTGTAGAATGCAGGATTTAAATTCGGGGGTACTGATTCCATCTAAAAGGGTACAGAACGGTATAGTGGGTTTCAATCAAGGCACATTCCGGATTTTCTAAAATAATATTTTGACACGGGACGCTTCCACGTGTGTTCACAAGCACAGTTCGCTACACTTTCTAATCTTTTAGACTTTATCGCATTTCCTCGTTATCAAATGAACCATAACATTGCAGATCGAATAATTTCTATGCTGTTCATATGAGATGAATTTTCATTGCTATGAAACCTTATATATATATATATATACATGCATATATATTTATATATATATATATATATATATATATAAATAATACTTTTTAGAAACCTGAAATAAAACTCAAACTTACTGTTTCTCTCTAGGGAATGGTTTTGCTTTCCTAAGAAACTTCGAACAACGATTGGTTTGTTAGTTGATTTCAAGCCCAAGATAAATGAAAAACATGGTTTTCATTGCCTAGAGTCAGTAAAAAAACTAGCTCAGAACTTCTTACATATGTCTTCTTGCTTCATACTAGTTCTACCTGCTTCCTTTTCTGAAATATCTTTGTAGATTCTTCTGATTATGTAGTCTGATTACTGATAAAAGTCAGTTAACTCTACACTACATGTTTATAGAATGTAGTAAGATAACAAATACAACTTACGTTATTCCTTAATCTTGTTACTAGCTCAAAGAATTGAAACAAAGTAAAACAATAATAAAACTAAAATATATGTAGTAAAAATACCCTGATTATTAATTCTTATTCTTACTCACAGTTTAATTTGCATGGAAATGAATGAATGAAGCAAGCTTAACTTTTGATAAAAACTCTTCGTCATTAGGACGATGAAGAAAGATTAAAGATGAAATTTCAAAGACGGAATTCTACTCTAATCGCCAATACTTTAATGAATTAGGCTTGCATTATTATAGAAATAGCAAGAAGGTAAGAAATAGAAATAAAGTATTATATTAAGAATTTCTTTAAAATGATATCAAATATACAAAGTTATATTGATATAAGCATAAACGCATTAGATGAAATATTCTGAGTGTTACCTTAATGTATGGCATAATTTTTTTAAAAGTTGCACTAAATGGGTCAGCATTTTTATGCTATTTCGAAAAAAATTTCTGAGTGGTGAAGCAAAGCATATTTTATCTGAAAAAAGTATGTGTGAATAAAATGCAAATTGCCCCGAAATCTATCAAATATTGGCTTTGAAGAAAAGCAGAATAGCGCAATACACATTCCTCACCATTCAGGAAGATTTAAAGGAATATAAAAATGCAGGGCCATTTGGTCTAATCATTAAAATTTATATTAGAAAGCACTCAGAATTTATTTTCATGCTAATGTTCCATATTTAAAACTAATAATTTTCATACATACACCAATATTTGGTAAATTTGTGTACGGTTTGTTTCAAAAAAACCATTAACAATAAAATTTTACAACATATAAACATTTGAAATATTTGTCTCTACATCTCTATCTTTCAGCCATCGTTTTTCACTAAATTCTAGTGATTCTGAAAAAAGAAATAGAGTTTTGCGACACTTCAAAATTGACATTGGCAAGTGTATATTGGATTCGGCTATATTCTGTTTTTCACCTCATTCATATTCTTTGCCTGAATATCATTTTGATAAATCTCAAAGGAAAATATCACATAGTGTGGCAAAAACTTACTGTTTAGGTAACTATTTGCACTTCTGCCAATCCATCTTTACGTTAACTTTTCATTTAGCCTTTTTTTGTGCGGACCAGATAGAGCTGCTCCATCTAATTTCGTTGCACACTCGTCAGAAATTATCGACGTTGCTGCTCCTGTGTCAATGGTTGCCTTCGTAATTGCTCCATTGATCGTTACCATTATCGTGCTTATATTATCCAAATTCGTTAAGATCATTATTGGTGTGCGGTTCTTATGAGTCGGCAATCTAGCTAGTTTTCCGATTGTTTGTTGGTTTGCGATTCTTCGTTAATTTCATTCTCTGATTCTATTAGATCCTCATCCTCATAGTAGGCTTTCTCGTCTGTCGCCAATTACATTTATCTGTTTGGTGCAATCGGGTTTTTATGACCCTTCTGTCCACAGCTGTAGCACTTGACATCCTTTTCTCTCACTGTCTTGGTTTTTCCATCTTTTCCTTTTATCTTGATGATTTTCTCTGGTTTGTTTTCGCTGTATGGTTTGTTTAGAGATTGCGGTTTCGGATTGTTTCTCCATATTGGTGCCTCTATGTTCCAGAAAGATTTTTCGTAAATTCGTGCGTTATTTTCAATTGTTGCTTAGATGTAGACTGCTTTTCGGATCATTTTCTCTAGCTTGTCATCCACGTCACACTTAATCTCGAATTGTGTCCTAATACTTTCCGGCATTCCCTTAAAGATGTGGGAAAACAGATCGTATTTTGAGTATCTGTTCTCCCTTGAACTTAACATCACTAGTCGCTCAACCTGTTGGATGTAATTCCATATGTAGTCGCACTTCTTCATTTTTATGGCATTTAGAATAATCCGATATTGATTTTTAAAACTTTCGTTTTCATAGTACTCTATGAAATCACCTATTAACAGTTCGTAGTTTCTCTTCGTGTCAGTATCCAATAGCAAATAATGTTAATATGCCGTCCCTGTGAGGCATAGGGGAAGTCTTGCTGCTACTGCTTCTTGGCTCACCTTCCTTTCTGCCATAGTGATTTCGAACATTTGAAGCCATTCTATGAATGCTGGGTTATTACCATCCACCTTTCCGTTAAATTTCGGTAACATTGCCTTGCAAAGTATTGTCTTGTTAGTTCTATTTTGTGGTAATATCGGGCCTTCGTACATTGGTTTGCTGTCCTTTTTTACCATTTCCTCACATTGAAGTTGGTCGGTTACTGCCTTCGTAATCTCGTTTATAAATTTTTGTTTTTCCCCATTTATCTTCATCGAGCTCTTCATAGTGTACTCATTTGTTTGCACTGTTAGGTGGTGCCTGTGATTCGTTTTATTTTGCTTGTTGAAATTCTATTTCATGTGTTCGAATATTCTCGCGATCCTCATATTTGTTTAATTGTATTAGTCTTAACTTGTCTTAGTTCTTTGAGCTCTTCTGCCTGTATATTCTTGGGGACTCGTTTCGATGGACATGTGCAATGTCTTTTTAGTTGTAACGGTTGCCATGTAAGATCCTCTACCAGGCTTTGTCATCTGGTTTCTTTATTATACTGTTATAATTAGAATGATACATTAGCGGGTAGGGATGTACTATACTTATACTGTTTCACTTCTACATTATTAATTCCATTAACTGTAATTAACAGATGATATAATAAACATTATTTAGGTGACGAAGCTTCACAGCATCATTTCCAGTTGTTGGTAATTGGGCATTTTTGTATGGTCCAGTTGAATGAGTTCCACCTCTCAGCTCAGCGATGTAACTTATGTGTACCCTATCCTAGCTCAGTGCTTACTCAAGACAAGACACAACTCGACTTAGTCTCTATTTGTAAAGTGTACTGCATACATGCAACCTGAATTGTTACTACCTGCTTACTTAATATTGCATTTAGCCATTACCGAAATATATTGGCTTTAGTAAATTAATTAAATATCTAGCAGCTTCCTACCCTACATGTAATAATCGATACATGCTTGGTCACATTATCAGTCACGTTATAGTCATTAATTTAGATCTAAAACAGGGTCAATATAAATTCCTAAGTTTGGATTACTAGCCTAATCTCGAATTTATTATCATTAATACATGTAAGGGAATGATCGATAGTCAGCTAAACGAACATAAAAACTCCTAACCGTAGTCCTAACATAAGTGCAATTTCGTAGTTTGGCACAAGGAACCTTGAATCGTTCCCGTGATGGATTCTCGCCACTACTAAACACCACTCATTTAGCTTGACATTCTATTAAGTAATCAAACTGTAGTAGAAAATAAGTAAAAGAATTCCGAAGAAATTTCTTTATCAATTGTTACAACGAAATTGAATCTATTTATAGTTAACTTGAAAAAGTACCTGTAGATTTCAAAATTTGAATTGTTCGTCTGCCAATAGGATCGACAAATAATAATTCATAATCAATTACACTAATATTTCTTGGTTGCATTATACAAACAAATTTAAATTGATAATAAGTTTTATAATATATTTCTAATCACATTTTAAATTCTATCTTAAGTTTCTTTAACTGACTTTCTTTCTTACCAGCTTAATTTGTTGGATGATGCTACATAAAGATGAAATCATCAAAACTTGGCAAATTGAAAAAAGGCTGGCCAAATTTTGAGAGGAATAAGTAGAGATAATTATCGCAATTAATATTCAAGTGTAAGAAAACTGAAGTAATAATTATAACATCCCAAATAGCCTCCAAAATGATTGTTCAAGGTGAATGAAGGGACTCATCCGATGTACTGTGATTGTTGATAATGCTTCAGTAACAACTATTTAGAGTTAACTTTACCGTACATATGAAAATATGCCTCATCTTAAAACATTAAGTGACATCAAAAATCTTATGCATGCGAAATTCTGTTTTTTATTTGTTCTGAAAATCCCATTCTGGCTACATAGTTTTGATGTTATGTAAAGTTTTAAATGTAGAACATTATGATGATTTTCTCTGTATTTTGCAGAAGGAAATATTATGTGTAGTGACAAACTCAATAACTCCTTTTATATAAACCAAAAAATAACCAGAGTTCATTCAGATTGTGAGAACATTAAAATTCTTTCCATGCCTAATGTTCAGATAAAGAGCCGGCCTAATGCCCATGGAAATGACAACCACCCTCAAATAATTAATTGTGTGACCCCGCTCTGGTGGGCTTGGACATTTTCACCAGAGGTAACGAATTAAAGTAAAAAAAGGAAAGAGGAAACAATACTTTTTCTTGAGGTATTTTTAGATTTTGAACGTCTTCATTCTTATTGTGAAAGTACGTTCGCATTATAATAACAACATAAAAAAGAAAACATTAATCTTCTGAATGTAGTATACATATCAGGCGAGCAACCAGCCAAAATTTTGGAAAAATAGATCAGTTGACAGGCAAGTTACAGCCGTTGAGCAAAGACTTAGCCAATTTATTTAGGTCAGCAAAAACCCCGACCGTTTCCAACTCTGATGCTTAGCATGATCTAATAATAATTTGTTCCTAATAAATATTCTTAAGAAAGAATTTATAGGATGCTGCAAAAAATTTGATTAGGCGATGATTTTTACACTAAATTTATCTACATGTTCTCATATTTGTAAAATAAATCATTTCCACAAATCTAAATATATTAGAATTACTGTTCATTTGTGTACTCAGAGTTTAAGATAATCTTGATGAGAGAAGTCATAATATAATACAAAAATCCCTTAAATTTATTCTTCTTAATGATGATAGCGTCGAGGAACTTGATAACACTATACTATCAATTGGCGCCTGTAGACAGCCAAATATTAATTTTGAGTGTCATTTCATTCTTTTGAGCCTATTTGAATAATGTAAAAGAGCAGAGCAGTTTCGCATTTCAAAAAATTGAACTTCTAACGACTGTCAATGAAGTTAAGTGCAATTGTTAATCAACTGATTATCGCAATAAATAACCTGCAGTAGCAGATTGCCTTTAAAAACATCTTGAATAGAAAACTTATCTAAAATGTAAGTATACTCAAACCGTAAAATATTGTAAAAAATTCTCGATATATCTTACTTCTGTATTTTTACTTTGAATAACCACTTTTATTGTTTTTCACACAATTTGACTTTTATACTTAATGAGTTGGGTGATGTAATCGCAAATGAGAATAGATGCTCTATAATAGGCATGTAGCACAGTTTTTTAATTTTGTTCTACAGAATATTGCTCTTGCTATGATATATCATAGACAAGATGATAAAATAAACGTAAAATTATGCTCAGAATGTTAATTGATAATTTCCTATTTTGAGAAAGTTCCAAATCAAATATCTTAAGCGAAGCCCTGGAAAAGAGCTACTGATGACAATGCTAGCATTTTCGCGAATTTTTGTGACCTATGAATAGTTCTTGATGTATTACTATCAGACGTATTCCTGCTGAAAGATGGTTGTCATGCGTTTGCAGACTCCAAATTGTAAAACAAATTCATAGCTAACTGAAAATTGTCTGAAATATTTGCAAGCAATTCATTGCCAAGTTTTTTTATGTCATTAAGGTGATATCTGTAACTATTCCCATAACTATATGAATTTTGGATTAATTGTCTATAATGTGTTAAGTCAATACCATATTCTTATGTATTTTATTGCTCCGTCATGTACATCTCAGGTAAATTCTTTATTGCTTGATTAGAGAATGACATCATGTGCTGTTGTGAAATTTCCATGTACTTGAAAAAAGCATGCTTTTGAATAACTGTAAACTTTTTCTTAGAATATTTCATACGCATAGACAAAAAATATGAAAATATCAAAGTTTGCTAAAACAAACAATTACTTTAAAAAATCAAGTACTTTGTGAAAATTAATAAACGATTAAATTTTTGTTGCGTACTTACTTTATCAAATGTAGATGAAACCAAATATAGAATAGCAAAATGTTTTCGAAAATAGACTTTTCATTTTTAGTCCAAAGTGAAACAACTGTTCATTGATGGCATTATAATAAGTGATGTTAATCACAAGCAAATTTGTGAAAATTGAACAATTTTGAGGAAAAAAGATTTTATAGATAACTTATTTTCGTTAAAGCTACGAAAAGTAGCCCTTAAAATTCTAAAATACCAACTAGTGATATAAAAAAGTACATCTATTATCAAAATAAATGAACATTTTTATTCAATTGTAGAAAAAATTTAGCGCTAATTATGCAAAACATATTTTTTAGTTCTCAGGACAAAGTAGCAAATTATTAGATGAAGGATAGATGATAGGATTGTCACAGAAGTAAATAGCTTAGTGTATGCAGGCGCATGGGAAGTGCTGAAGAATGTAGGCATGGACATGAAGAAGAAAAGGCAACNAACATCTCGCATCCAAATGAGTAAATCTTGGCCCGTAGAACTGAAATATGATGAGTGTCTAAGATAAATGTTAAACATAAAATATCCACAACCAAATTGAAAATTTAACAAGGCTCATTTTCGGACTCACTGTAGAACGCGATGGCTTTGACTATTCGAGTGGGAAATATAATATTTCGAAATATTTACAAAGCAGCATATTTGGTTGATGTTAGATTCATTGGTAGATCAAGCTTGGAGGATTTGCATGAACGACTAACCCTATCTTTTTAAGCATATTAGAAATCTTTAGGAGAGGTGTGCTTTTAGTTGTAACGAAGCTCACATTTTGGGTGATGTTCTCTTAACCCCAAAACCCTATAATAAAGGATTGCTAGGAATGTGCAATTGATACAGGGAAATTTATAAGAATTATGCCGACAACTCAAAATCTAAAAAAAATAAAAAAACTGGTCACATTGTCATGATAAAGCATTATCTATGCTAAATCAAAGTTTTGCAGAAGTGACAGTGCTACTTCGTGATCCAAAAGCTATATACAAATGCAAATGAGAACACGATTGCAGCCGTATTGGAGCAAACTAAGACATTCTTAGGTATTTTGTCATTTTGTTCAATTTTAGGTAGTATGAATTCAATTTAGGGTAGTATCAAATTTTCAATGAAATATGAAAAAGTTTCTTTTAATATTTTTCATGTGAAATCTCTTAGTTTTGTTTCAGAAACAGTTTTTTTGAGAAATGCTTAGAGATTTTAAATCTTAAAACAAAGACGTCATCTGTTTAACTTTTTTTCCACCCAAGTTGTTTTAATTCTAACGCTAACCACCGCAACTGTGTAAATTGCAACCGCGGTATTCCGAGGTATTACCGCACCACACTCATCTCTATATCATACTACATTACAATAATATTAAAATAATAGAAAGATCCTACAATTCGCTTATATTATAAACAAATTCAGCATAAGCCTGCCATTTGATATTGAATTAATAGCCAGATTGTATAATTCGCCTATGCTTCAGGAAATTACAATTAACCATACTAAGCCTGATATTGAAGTTTTCAGCTCAAAAACAGCTAAAATTTTTATTTTGAGAAAAAGCAAAACTATTTGTCATTTCGACCTATGATATACTTTTTTCTATTCTCTTTTACAATTAAAACCTCAAATTTGATTTCAATTTCATTAAAAAAACATGGTCAAATCCCTTATGACATCTACTATATACATGAATGCACATCAAAATATGCTTAGTTAAAGGATAGGAAAACTTCATTCACAAATAGGGGACAGGTGCCAAATTGAGTCACTAGTTATTGAAAAATTCATGATTTCTTAGTATTTTCTACCTGAAATTTATAATATCCTGCCATCTCGAGACCAATTCAAGCACTAACACAAATAGAACAATATATATTTTTTAAAGGTTTTTATATATAAAACTATATAATAAAGATATTCTACCTACAAACCTACAAATCTGATATGTTAAAATTGGAAAAAATACAGATAAGATGTTCAAAATTGAAAATATCTAAGCTAATTTATAAGGAAAGATTTTTAAAATAGGGGTTATGACCAATTAATTTAATGCTACAACAAAATGACATATTATGTCTTTATAAACATTTAAACTCAAATTATGATTTAAACCTATTTATTTTATTTAATTTCATATTCCTACTTATTGTGGCCTTAGTTCTGCCTCCAGATTAATGTTTGTAATAGGATTTTTCGCTTGTCAAACCTTATTCATAGTTTCTCTGATATCAATTTATTTGTTGTTCTCACATAGTACGATCTTTAATTACTAAATTCTTTTGAAATGAATTTGTATCTAAATATAATATATATTGCCATTGTACACGATATGTTGCATATGATTGTAGTTCATGTACATGTATTTGTATGTTAAATTTATATTTGGTTCAGTTGCAAAGTTTACAATATATAAAAACAATATTGGCCCTAGTGGCCAAGGGGTAAAAGGCTAGATTGGGACCGCGAGGATCCGGGTTTGAGCCCGCCCCCGATCCTACCTTCAATGAGAGTGAAACCAAAAGAAAAGGCCCTCAGTCCCCGGCAGGCCTTAAATGGTCAGAGGGTGCGAAGAATCTCCGGTCAGGTGGACTCCACAATCGGGAGTGTGGACTCGAGAAGTGGCAGTATAGGATCCTCACAGACCAATGGACAACGGCACAAATGGACAGATGAACAGAACAGAACAGCATTGGAGTGTTACAGAAGAAGCAGGCCAGATGAGAGGGGTTACAGGAAGAGAATGTTGGAAGAATGGAGGAAGGCAGAAACAGGATTAGAAGTTACAGAGCAGAGGCTTGCAGGACAAGTGCGAAAGTTACAGTTGGATGAGAGTAAAGGGAAAAAGATAGTTGAACAGGCTAAGCAGAGGGAAGATGAAGTGATAGACGTTGAGGCACAATTGGCGGAAGAAGCAGAACCAGTGAACGCAGAAACTGAAGCAGCAATCAAGGAAAAGATGAAGGAAGAAATAGGTGAGAGAACTAGGTTGCCAGTTCCAAGAGGAGTTAAGAAAAGCAAGCTAGCAGTAGAAACAGCAAAGGTCAATAAAGTGTTGGAGAGGATAGATGCTAGGAGTGTCACAGAAGTAAATAGCTTAGTGTATGCAGGCGCATGGGAAGTGCTGAAGAATGTAGGCATGGACATGAAGAAGAAAAGGCAACAAGAAGATAAGGGAGACAGAATGCCAGCATGGGAAAGAAGCATTGAGAATAAAGTGGCAAGGATTAAGGCAGCAAATAGGAAAGATCAGGACAAGTAAGACAGTACAGGACAAGTGCAGGGTAGGTAAGGGCAAGACTATAGAAACTGCAAAAGAAGAGCTTAAGCAGAGATTAGTTGCAGAAGCTGAGAAACTGAGAAAATATAGGCAAGGGCAAAGAGACAATATGAAATTTGAGACCCAAGAAGGAAGATTGTACAAAGAAAAGGCTACAGCTAGAGTAGGTGAGAACGCAGTAAGGTTCTGGGAGAATATATGGGGAAGTGAGGGACCAGAGATAGAGAGCGAGCAAATGCAGAAGGAATTCAGGCAAGAAGAAAAAGCAATCACAAATGAAAGGCTGAATAAGGCTCTAAAGAAGATGAAGAACTGGAAGGCGCTAAGCAGAAATGAGGTACATGGGTATTGGCTGAAGAAGTTCACAAGTGTGCATGAGAGACTAGCAGTAGCATTGGAGGAGTGTGTGGTGAGTGGGTGCCCAGAGTGGATGGTAGTGGGAAGGACATTTCTGATACAGAACGACCCAAAGAAGAAGGGATGTAGGACAAACACGAGAGGATGCAAAGATCAGTTGTTGATAGACCATACAGTAGTGGAGAATTCTAGAAGGAGGAAGACAAACTTAGCACAGAAGGCAGCATTGTTAGGAACAGCTAGAGTCCTGAGGAAAGCTTTCAGACTCCCTGGGAACTGGTGAGCTCCCCGAGCTGAAAGGGATAGCTGTGAGAAGTAATGAAATAATAGTAATAATTATTATTATTAGCTTAATACCAATCGGATCAGTAGTTTTTGAACAATGCACGATTTTTTCCAGCCTTCTCTACCCAAATTCTAGGATATCCTGCCATCTCCCAACCAAATCAAACAGTAAGGCGTAAATTGATTCTAAATATTTCTGCCAATTTCATTTAAAATGTGTGGTTATGATCCATATTATATATTAATATATATATATTCTATTAACATGTCTGGAAAAGAATTAGAATAATGCCAAAACGTTTATTTAACACAAAAAGAACATAACAATTCATGTTTATTGGACAGTGTAATCACCGTTGAGTCGGATGACATGTTCACAATGGGCGATATATTTATTTGCTTCCTCCAACATCTTCCTTTTTTCAATAGAAGTGAGGGCCTGTCGCGCAGCGGAAAGCAAATCTTCTTTACTTTCAAATTGTTGCTGTTTCAATTGCAGTTTCAGCCATTTGTTGATCCAACGGTCACAACCATTGAGGTCTGGTGAATATGGCGCCTGTTTCGAGAGAACGATTTGTTTGTCGCGAAAGAATTGTGTCGTGACTTGGGAAACATGAGGACGAGCATTGTCTTGTCTCCAGATAATCTCGTGCTGCCGTACTCTCCCATGCCGTTCACGGCGAAATTTGTCGATAGTGTATTGGACAAACTGTTTGTAGCGTTCACTATCGACTTTTTCATTCCTGTCAGTACCCTGAATCGCAAATTTGCCATCGTGAGTGTACGCCAAAAGCAGCATTGTGCGCTGGCCCCTCGGTGTTGCTTGGATGGCCCTTGGTCGTGCGTCTGTTTTGGCGGTCCATTTCTTCAGATCACGCCTCCAAGGAATTGGAGAAAATGGTACCCAAGATTCATCTGTAATGACATACCGTCGGCACCACTGCTCTATGCCCAGTTCATGAAAGAGCCGTATATCCTCTTGACAACATTGCACCCGCTGTTGCTTGTGGACTTCTGTTAAGGAATACGGAACCCAGACAGAGCAAATTTTTCTCATATTGAGACATTGATTCAGCATGGTTCTGACAGTATCTTTTCCTACATCCAAAAGATCAGCCAAGTGCCTTAATGATGCGCTGTCCTTTTCTTCGATCAGTTTTTGCAGCTTGGTGACATTTTCAGGACAACTGGATGACGAAGGGCGACCAGAACTGTGCCCTTTTTCCGTTGACAATGTTTCTGCTTTGCAATTGGCAATCCATCCATAAATCGTAGCCAAACAAGGCACATCATCTGGCCATACATTGGTCAATTTCCTGTGAATATCTCCGGCAGATGTTCCATTATGATACTCGGTATACACATAAAATCTGCACGCTGAATTTAAATATTCCATTGCAACGTGACACACTAAAAACCAAATGAGTAATGATTATCATTCACACACATTATATTTCTGCTAACAGTTATAAAATGTAACCAATCAACAATTAGTATGACATGCTAAATATTAATCATGCATGTACCTATGCGCAGCACACAATAATTGCATTGCAGCATTATTCTAATTCTTTTCCAGACATGTTAATAGCTATAAAATTTATAAGAAAGACTTATTTCTAACAAATAAATTTCAATTGCATCATTAATTTTAAGAAACACTTCTAGTTCATGAAAATCGATTGCCAAAACCCCGCAATTTGAAAGAAAGATATTGATGAAGTATAAAAATAAAAAACATTGCTACATGGAGCTAATGATTACTTAGAGAATGATGATACTTTATGCCAAAAGCATCAAAACTGACTTTGCAGTAGCCTTCGAAATTTAGACTATTTCAATATTATTTTATTTGAATGAAGGAAGCTCTTATGTAATAAAAAAAGTTTGATTGATCATATTTTTCAATGTAAAAAATCTCAGAACTGTTAGAATCCTAAAGTTAAATCTGTGTTTATTGTAGAGTTATTCGCCATACATCGAATAGTATTGAAAAGGTCATAGGAAGAAGTTAGGTTCACTTAATAATCGGAGAAATATTATCTTCAATTTCGCGCGTATGAAATTTGCTATCTTAATACATTAGTGAGAAAATAAAATAATAAATTCTGACATTTCTTTATCATCTAGAAAAGCATCTATGATCAATCCTTGTCAGGAAGGTTTTGTCTGACATTTCACTATTGCATATTATGTTGTTGAGCTCTTGCAAGGATTTTTAAAAATTTTATTCCCGAATTTGATTTTTCAATAGAAAAATTGAAAGTGTCTATTTCAAACACGTTTTACACCAAAATCTATTAATCTATAAAACCATATATGACGATTTATTGCGGACTAAGCCTTCTTGTTTAAATAGCGCTATTTCACTTTGTTGTACAACATGTAATGATTTTGCTAATTGAATTATCGCACAACACTTATTTTGAAGCAAATCAATTTAGTTTTCCTCCGCTTAGTGGTGTGCAATTAAAATGATTCAAATTTTTTAGATGTTTGCTTATTTCTATCTAGAAACAATAAACAGGTAGTCTTAATTTAGAGATCAATTAGTTCATGTATTTTCGTCTGATTTGCAAGCTCTTTACAACATCGTGGAGAGCTTCAATCGCTCTTTCACAAATTTTAATATTAAAAATAACTATTGCATATTATACCAGTATTTTTAAATTACAAAGTGCTTTTTTATATAGTAACTAATGCTCAAAGTAATGCAGCATATATGAGACGATTGATTTAATATTATAATATATTTATTATTATTTAAACAATGCTTATATTCAGGCTAGATTTTTTGCAAAAAATAGAAAATATTTTCAAATGAATTTATATATGTAAGAATATAAATTATATATATATATATATATATATATATATATCCG
>CABFPE010000265.1:888445-907815 GCA_900660155.1 Hofstenia miamia
TATATATATATATCCGATTTCTTACGGACCTAGAATTGCTCAAAATTGCAATAATGAGGAATTTCAACTTATTGTAGCTTTATGCAGAATAATGTAGATTTAAAAGAACAAACTATTTGTGTAGAGTGGTGAAATTGTGTTGTATATGTTATATACTTTAATAAGTGCTAAGACCAATAAATTTTAGAATGAGAAAATTAGTTAACTTAATAGTAAATGAAAACAGTAAATATAAAGATATCTTCACATAAGAATTCTAGACCTAAAACATTTGTTAAAAAATTCCCTATAGGATGCCTTACCTATTGCTAAATGTAAAAATAATGTAAAAATGTGGTATGCATGCAAAATTGCACATGAAAGGTTTTAGTATTGATATCCAATAAAATTAAATAATACACTAAATTGTTTAAGTCCATTACTGTAGACACGAACACTTTAGTACTAATCTATTGAGATTTTTATAAAATTATGTGTACGAGGGATTTTACTCACTTCTACTATATTGCAGAAAGAATATCATGTATGTGACTTAACCCTTTTTAACACTGAGCCTTTGAATTAATATTTGCAAAGCAATTCATTTTGTTAATAATTGTTTAGGTAACAAATACTTGTAAAAATTATAATATTGCACACATTTGCAAATTGATTAAAATGGAAAAAACTTATTAAAAAGCTTTGTAGTATTTCTTATTATTATTTTTCAGTCTTTGCCTATTTTTATTGAATTTCATTACACCTATCTCTCAGTATTGAATTTGACAAAATCTCAAATATTGGAAAAACTAAGTGCAATATGAGAGCAAAAGTTAGGGGCCATTAAATGACCACATAAAATTTTGAACTTTGCATGATATAGCTGATGAGAATTTGAATTAATATTGAAGAAATAGTCTGATGAGAATCATCTAGAATATTGTTTACAGAGTAACCAGGATAATGAATTATTTAATATCCAACTAAGGAATAATTCTTTAAGATTATTCATTATTAAACATAATAACTTTAGTACTTTGAAGAATGAAATTAAAAATGCCTTTATAAAATATTTGTGAGCATCAAAATGAAAATATTAAAACAAACCTGAGAACCAAATAATAAAACTATGTATGCATTTATATATATAAGGCATACATAAAAATTTCTCCCTAACACTAAGTGAAAAAATTCTTGTTTATATTACATGCATAATTGGCACTAAATATGTACATTTTATTTAGTGTCAGATATGCTCATCACCATATTATTTAGTGGCAGATGGATGTAACTAAAATCATTTTTAACTTTTTTCTGTTTGTTGAAAGATCAACTATCAAAAAATTGAAATTCGAACAAATTAAGAGTAAATTTTGATTATTTACTTGAATTTATTAATAGAGAGATGTGATAAGGCTTAATAAAATCTAGGGATGGCATGATTCTTCTGTAGAGCAGAATGTTTACAGACTGGAGTAATTTCTAGGAAATAAATGAACTGTGGAGTGAATTTTCAATGGATTAAAGATTCAAGATGATTCATGTTCTGTTGAAATTGTTTGATGTTGGTAGATTTGAGCACATCAATGAGGCCTGTATTTATGAAGATGGAGTTTATGTGCATTGTAGAATAATTCTGGATCCTCTGAGAGAGTTGATGAGAGTTGTGACCAGGATATGAATGAATTGTTGTTGTTTGATTTGAAAAATAGATTGTGAGAAGCAAAATCAAAATTATATTTTACAGTTACTATCAATTGATAACCACAAGCAACTAAGTTTAATATAACACCATCATGCAACACAATTAAGTAATATAATTCAAAAAAGCCAATTGGAATTCTGAAAATCTTAGACTTAATAACACATTCATAAACCTTATATGGCATATTGTAACATCCTCTACCAGGCATTATTACTGTTCATCCTTTGTTACTCTATAACATTGGTTGTATATTTGCGGGTAGGGATTTACTAACTAGATACTGCTTAGCTTTTGTATATTTCTGTTAATGTAACTAACTAGATTTAACTATTCACTGTTTAGGGGATGAAGCCATGCAGCATCTGCTCCAATGATTGACAGTGGGCACCTGCCTGAAGCTGATCTTCACATCCAGTTTCATTTGTTCACTGAGGATCCATTTGGTTGAGTTACACCTCTCAGCTCATCAATATAACTGATGTATACCCTATCTTAGCTTGGTGTATACTCAAGAAAAGACACAATTTAACCTAGTCCCTGTTTTGTAAAAGTGTTTCATATTTATTCAACCAGACTTGTTACTAGCTGCATTGTTACTATTACATGTAGCCATTTCCAAAATATATTGGCTTTAATAACTAGTTTAATAATTAGCAGCTTCCTAACTTACATCTAATAGTTTCTACATGTTCAGTCATATTATTAGTCACATTATAGTCAACAATTTGGATCTAAAATAATATAGATATAACTCCAACCATATTTCAAATTTGTTATAATTAATACATGTAGTAAGTGATTGATAGTCAACTAAACAAGAGAAAAACCCTTATACCTAACATAAGTGCACTTTTGTGATCTGGCACAAGGAACCTTGAATCATTACCGTGATGGATCCTCGCCACTACTAAACACCACTCATTTAGCTTGACATTCTATTAAGTAATCAAACCGTATTAGAAAATAAGTAAAAGAATTCCAAAGAAATTTCTTTATCAATTGTTACAATGAAATTGAATCTATTTATAGTTAAGACCCTAGAATCAATCTCCTGATGGATCCAGACCACTACTAAACACAACTCATTTAGCTTGACATTCTATTAAATAATTAAATTGTATCAAGAAAATAATTTAAGAATTCCAAATGAATTTCTTTATTAATTGCTTACATTAAATTTAATCTATTTATAGTATTTTGGAAAAGTACCTGTTGATTTCAAATTTAAACTGTTTGTCTGCCAAAATGGCAGCTACAAATAATGGAAGTGACTTTGCCCCCTCAGTTTGACAAAAGTATTATTATCAACAGATACTAATCTCTCATAATTGAAACTTGTTCTTACTTGGTTGCATAACACAAATTAATCTGAACTGATCCCATATTTTTACAATGATTTTTAATCATAATTGTTTTTACTCTTATTCTTCTTCTTAATCAACATTAGCAGCTTAATTAATTTGGAAGATGCTACAACAACAAAAGCAAAGAATTTAAACAGAAAAACAGGTATTTCATCAAAAAAAGTTTGCACTAAAAGCATACCATGAACTATGCATAAACACTAGCAGGTGCCTTATGACCCTTTGCACAGTAATACGCTAATATCAGAAATACTGAGTGGCAGAAGATTTAAACATTCAAAAATAGTAGATTATCTAACACTTAATACATCAATTGAGGCAATTACAAATTCATGTAAATATTGTACTATTAATATTTACTAAATTTTGAAATACTAATTACAAAAATGTTTGTAAAGGCAGTGGTTGATGCCACAATATTGAGCTTGTAATATGTAACTTTTTGTCTGCTTTTGTTTCTGGATTGAGGTTAATTGCTATTAATTCTAATTATATTGTAAATCTTCAGCTGATCATAACTGTATTTTGACTGATGTGTGAGTGCCCCACTAACTGGGTATCCTGCTCTTCTTAAAAAGTAAGTTCTGTGATTACTATGACTTGTTTGTCCTCACATTGTGTGCAATTGGTGTGTCCAGTTTACTTCTTTTCTTGTAGTTAGTCTGTTTCTAGTCTTAGTAGTCTTGTTTTCTCTTCCAGTAGTTAATTTTCATGTTTTAGCATCTCCATCTTCTTGCTAAGTTTTTAAATTTTGCTCATTAGTCTTTGCTTCATTATTTTATATTTGCTTTCCACTGTATTTTGGCAATTAAACCTTTTATGCCATTTGCATGTTTTTACTCTCATGCTTCAATCTCCAAACTGAGCACAGTTTTAGCCTTTCAATTTCCAGCCACATGATCTTGTCATGTTCTTTGATGCTTTCTTGAAATTCAAGACTAAATTGAGATTTTATTAATTCCTGTATACTTTGAAATATTTTTCAGCAATGCTGTCTAAATCTGTAGTCTTTTCTTTGTTATAGGATGTCTACTGACAATGTTGAGTCCATTAGTGATGATTGGGGGAGGTTGTTTGAAATACTGTTTCTTCTAGCAACTGTGCCATTAATTCAGGTGGTGAAAATGCAAGGGAAGTGCCATCAATGTATCTGGTATGCCTCACAATGTGGGATTTTTTGACTGCCTCATTCATTATTTTTGTTTTCTACTTTTTGTGATTACCATTACTTTGGTGGTGCTTTTCTTTGGTTTTCACCATAAGGTAGTTGTTGAAGTCAATTTAATGGTTATGAAAATGGCTTTATGTTTGCATTTGATTTGGCAAGAGTGTCTTTACAATTATTCTCTTTTGTCACCAATGATAGAGAAAGAGTTTCCATTTGTTTTGTTATCTCCTAGTATAGATGGTTAAGTAATTAGTTTGCTTATCTGTTATTTATAATGTGTCATAGTCACCAAGAGAAATCCTCAACCAATCAATAATTTGTACTTAATTTTTCCCAAGGTGTCATTGACAGCAATAGGTTTCAACTTGTATAGTTTATCAGCAGTAGTGTTAATCTAAGCTGTTAATACATTAATGTACATGTGTAAACATTTACATTCTGGTTATTGGTCACTGCAACTGTTTAGATTCTCACCTCACTACTGTGAAGGTCTGCTGACATAAGCAGCATCTCAATGAGTAATGAATTTTTTACATTTAATATTGTCTTAATCAATATGAAATAGATTACATGTTAAGCATTCTTTACTGTGTTTGTAGTAATACACAAATAATCAGTAATCACATTGAGAAAGAGGAATGTGAAATCATCTACTATTGTAACATCCTCTCCCAGGCGTTACTACTGTTTATCCTTTGTCACTATATAACATTAGTTGTATCTTTGCAGGTAGGGATTTACTAACTAGATACTGCTTAGCTTTTGTTTACTTATGTTAACATAATGTAACTAAGTTTAACTATTCTCTATTTAGGTGATGAAGCCATACAGCAATCTCTCCAAAGGTCAATAGTGGGCATCTGACCAAAGCCAATCTCCACATCCAGTTTCACCAGTCCATCCATGATCCATTTGGTTGAGTTCCACCTCTCAGCTCAGTGATATAACTTATGTGTACCCTATCCTAGCCCAGTGTATACTCAAGACAAGACACAATTCAACTTAGACTCTATTTTGTAAAAGTGTTTCATGAATGTGCAACCAGACTTGTTACTAGCTGCTTAATTATTATTACATGTAGCCATTACCAAAATATATTGGCTTTAATAATCAGTCTAATATTGAGCAGCTTCCTAACCTACATTTATTAATTAGTACATGCTCATTCACTTTATCAGTCATTTTATAGTCACTAATTTGGATCTGAAATATTAATAATATATTACCTAGGTTTTGGTTATCCAACCATATTTTGAATTCATTTATTTTAATACATGTACTGAATGATCTCTAGTCAGCTAAACAAGAGAAAAACCCCATACCTAACTTAAGTGCACTTTTGTAGTCTGGCACAAAGACCCTAGAATAAATCTTGATGATGGATCCAGACCACTACTAAATACCACTTGTTTAGCTTGACATCTTAAAAAATATTCAAACCATATTGACAACAAAATAAGAATTCCAAATAAAATTCTTTATAAATTGCTTGCAAGGTTTCAAATCTATTTCTAGCAAATTCAGAAAAATACCTGTTGATTTCAAATTGAACTATCATCTGCCAATATGGTGGCTAAAAATAATTGAAGTGATTTCACCAACTCATTTTGCCAAAAGGTATTATTATCAACACATACTAATCTCTTATAGTTGACACTTATTTTTGCTTGGTTGTATAATACAAATTAATCTAACTGATTTAATAATTTTATAATTTTTCTAATCATCATTTTTATTCAATCTTATTCTCCTCTTGATTTGATGTTAGCAGCATGATTTATTTGGATGATGCTACACTAAGCAGTTGCATTCAGTCATTCATATGACAAAACATATTTAATGTATATTTAACTATGTGTGAACATAAAGTCATCCTTTAGAGTAATTTTTTTTGCTGATAAATCAGCATGGTGAAACAGGCACCATCAAAATAGTTGCTTATGAAGAATAAAGTGCAAAACATTGTTGGTAGAGGATTTCCCATTCTGCAATCTCCAATAACAAAACTTTAAAAATGACATTATAAAAGTAAATGTTTGTGTGCTTGACTATGTGTATGTTAATAATGAGTTTGTAATGCATGCAATGTTTTACTATGCTTAATAAATTAATTGAATTTGTGAAAAAGATCATGATCAATTGTGCTATGATGAAAGGTGTAAAATGATTTTTCAAATGTTGTTAATATGTGTGAACCCCTGTTTTATTTAAAATTGCTAATTATATAATGTTAGTGAAAACAATTTTACATTACATCTAAATAAAATGCTTATGGGTTGTGCTTACATTTGCGTAGATGGGGGGCAAAATATAAGATAAATTTAATAATGTGATCATAGCATTTGAAAAAGCTTTTTGGCACAAAGAGAATACATATGTAAACAACAGGAAAAATGCAGAACAAATCATTCAGGATGAATGGTAGAAAAAGTCCAAGACAATCTTGATAAAACAAAACCACTAAGAGAGAATTTTCATCAAAGGTAATGTAACACCATATGATCTCCACAAGAACAGACAACCAATTCACAAACAAATCACAACAGCACAGAATGAGATAGAAAGAAGACCAACTAAGATGGCTATTCATAGGAAGAAATTAGGTTCATTTAATAAACTGAGAAATATTAACTTCAATTTCATGCATTGCATCATTAATTTTAAAAAACACTTCTAGTTCATGAAAATCAATTGCCAAAACCCCACAATTTGAAAGAAAGATATTGATGAAGTATAAAAATAAAAAACATTGCTACATGGAGCTAATGATTACTTAGAGAACGATTATACTTATGTGCCAAAAGCATCAAAACTGAATTTGCAGTAGCCTTCCAAATTTAGACTATTTCAATATTAATGATGATTTACCAGGAGATATGGTTTGAAACTTTATTTGAATCAAGGAAGCTCTTATGTAATAAAAAAGTTTGATTGATTATATTTTTTGATCTAAAAATTCTTAGAACTATTAGAATCCTAAAGTTAAATCTGTGTTTATTGTAGTTATTTGCCATACATGGAATAGCATTGAAACTGTCATAGGAAGAAATTAGGTTCATTTATTAATTGGAGAAATATTATCTTCAATTTTGTGTGTATGAAATTTGCTATGTTAATACATTAGTGAGAAAATGAAATAATAAATTCGGACATTTATTTATCATCTAGAACAGCATCTATGATCAATCCTTGTCAGGAAGGTTTTGTCTGACATTTCACTATTGCATATTATGTTGTTGATCTTTTAAAGAACTTGCAAAGATTTTTAAAAATTTTATTCCTGAATTTGATTTTTCAATAGAAAAATTGAAAGTGTCTATTTCCAACACATTTTACACCAAAACCTATTAATCTACAAAACCATCTGTGATGATTTATTGCTTCAATCATGCTCTTTCATGTGGTTGTAAAGCATGTAATGAACTTGCAAATTGAATTATCACACAACACTTATTTTGAAGCTTAGTGGTGTGCAATTAAAATGATTCAAATTTCTTGAAATGCTATTTTCATGGTTTAATGCATAATTTGGGATGAATTATAGAGTAAAAACTATAAATATTATTATGTAATGAGAAGAATGAAAATCATAACAATGATTTGATTAGGAAAAAACAAACCAGAACACATAACAAAACATGAGGAATGGACAACATTAGCACATTTTATTGTGGCATAATTCATGTGTGGTCAATTTAGGAGAAAGAATGAAAACAATTAAAACTTAATTGCAATAATTATTAATTGTAAAACACATGGTTATTATAATTTGATTATTTGAAAAATTTATAAAAGCAGTTTTTGATATTAATTTGCTCAGCAGTATTTGACAAAAATCAAAGGACAATATCACGCACACTCATTAATACTAATGTGTGTAATTAATAGCAGATGAAGAAAAACCAGGAAAACTATTAAACTGTGAACAATGTCTACTAACAGGTACTAGCCAAGTATTTGATTGTTTACAACTATTAGATATAAATATGCAGTAATTGAATTTATTTGTGATGAACGAATTTTACTGGATTTACTTTGTTATCTTGTCAGGTTATCTAATTAATTAAATGAAAAGCTAAACATTTGAGCACCAGAGTAATCCAATGGTGGTCCCCAACTCTGGTTTAAAGGAATTCTGGAGCAGCTGCACAACTCAGCTATTCATAATGTGGTGCAGTTGTTAGCTGGGATTCCTCAAAGTGATCTTAGGTTGGGAATAGGAATAAGGATTTTTATCCATTATAGCTTTCCTATCATTTGTGTCATAAACAACAGATGTATTACATTATTAGCTACTATGCTATCGCGGTGTTAACCCTTTCTAGAACTAATTTCATTCAGCCGGATTACAATCCATATTTATGTGTGAATTGATTGTTAGACAATGGACCGACCTATACTGTCCTTTTCATGTTGACTGCTTTGATTGTTCACATGTATGATAGTTCAACATGTACTTCTATACATGTAGGGTTATTATATTTAAGGCAAAATAACAAGTGAAAGCATCGAGATTGCATTGTTTCTCTTTATTTACATAGCAATAATAACAAGAACAATCAATGCACTAAATTAGGAAGTTATTGCACACACACAACCACTGAGACAATATCACACGCACTGAGAGTATTGTTTGCGTCCAGCATAATGCCCAATTAGTCTGGAGCTTTTACCACAAAAGAAAGCCTCTCTTACGCATTGTTTGGTGTTGGGTTTCGACCCTCTACCATCCACTGTTCTCAACCTATACAAGCTGTTGTTCGATATAACATTCAGGAACGCTGGTGCAATGTTAATTTAGTTAATGTCTAATACAAATTGAGTTGGTTGAGGATATTTTTGGGATCTGTTATACCTGATCTATTGCAATAATGTACAGAATTTGAGAAGCAACTTCTATAACTAACGAATTATGGGTTGACAAGATTCTACATTATACTAAAGCTTTGATATAGAAACCATTATGATCAACATATAAATTTTTCTACCCAGACACTACAATCAATCCATAACTGGCACACATAGGTAGAATAGAGGCAATGATGACAATAATAGTGGCGATCAAAGTCCTCAGATTATATGAAAAATGTTAAGATGAGTTTAACTCCAAACGAAGCAAAATGAGAAGTATGTGCACCATATCAAAAGACTAGAGAAGCCTGAATACATGATGCACAAAAAGATAGTCACAACAGAGAAAGAGGTAGTGATGCAATTAATGAAAGAAGAAAAGTATGAGAAATTGAAATTGGATGCACCTGAGGCAGAAGAACTAATTAAATTAGCAGACAAGAGGATTCATGGAGAGAGAGAGAGAGTTGTGCTCATTAATTAGCTATGAGGAGGTTGTGTAACATAATCAGCATTAATGAGAACCAAAAAGTGATGATGAAAAAAATAGAAATTAAAAAACTTTTATTTATTTATTTTGATTAATTTGATTGTAATTTTGTATCAATTAGAACCTTTGGTAACTAAGATTTAATGAGGTAAAATACCTATCAGCAAAGGATTTGACAAAAGGAAGTTAGCTAAAAACGCATAGCTAATTAATAATTGTTAGTAACAAGTGACATTAGTAATCAGCAGAAGAAATTTGAATCAAGGAAATAATTGTCAATGAAGAACAGGGACAACTTATTTGTTGTAAAGTTTTGATATACAATGTACAAGAACGAGAAAGTGATGAAATTAAATCATTCGAAATTATCTTACTTTGCATCAGGTTTGATTATTATATAAATGGAAAGCTAAACGTTTGGGCACATGAGTAGCTATTAGTGACTCTTTGCTTGCAAATATCGGCTGGTTGGGAGGCATCATCAATATTTGGCAATCAAAATCAGCTTTAACATCCGCTTTACTTTGCACTCTGTTTAGAGAATGGAAATGCCCTTGAAAATTTTGACCTTAAACTTGTCCTAACTGGCCCGAATCCTGTAGAGCACTCTTAAATCATTGCTATTTCAGCCAATCTTTAGGATCCTTGAAAAAACACTACTTTAATTTTTCGAATTGGTAGACAACATTTGCAAGGTTACAAAATTTATGATTATTTGATCAACTAGTTCTTGCAGTAAAACTGAATTTCAAAAAGACAGTTTTTAGAGAAATTCGCTTTTGAACCCCTGATATGACAATAGCTGCACACCATTTTGCTTACCATTGCAAAATCTTCGATAATCTGACGCAAGTGACTGACGTTGTTGAATGCCAATATATGCAGCCGCAAGCGACTATTTTCAAATCTTGAAATCAAGCACAAATGTGCTTTTGCTCTTTTGATAGACTTCAAACACCAAATGAACCACTAGCAGCTATTTTTTATTAAGCAGTTCATTTGAAGCCCATAATATTTGATGAACAACTTTCAAGAGAAAAACACATTTTTTCAGAGACTACAATCAAATTGACCAAATCTGTCAGAAGAAGGCAAAAAAATTGTTTCAGAACATATTTCGAAATGGATTACTAAATGTATTGTGATTTCATATTAGAAATACCTTTTTCATTGTATACTAGCGAATGCTATTGTTCAGGAGAATAATAGTTTTTCCTGGGTAATAATATTTACCCCCTTACAAATAACCCCTGTAAATTCTTCACTGCTTACTATACTACTAATAATCAATTTAAGCAGGCCACTTTGAAATTACGCATACATAAAGTTTATAATTTCAATGATCTTACAATGCATCTAAACTGTTTTACATGACAAATTACAAAATTGTATATTTGAGCAAGAATTATAATTTATGTGCAGATATGGACGCAAAATGAAAAATTATATCATTAATAGAAGGAGAGAATTAACTGTGATCTTGATTTACAAGAATTTCCTATTAGTAATCTTAAGCTTAAAACGGATCAGTGTTACATAAAAGATACACAAATTTCATCCACATCTATAAGCAATTATTCCAAGCCTATTAAGAAATAGAAATCTTCAGATATTGACACATATATTTGAAATGTGCATCATGTAATAGTAGTATTGAAAACCATGGTATTTACGATATAATAAAACCCCAATTATTGATAAAAAATTTACTTATTAACTGGGACAGAGTTTAGTTCTTGAGTTATGAGCATTTATGCGGAAGCTTTTCTATGATATTGAACTCTGGAATTAGCAAATGATTCTTGGGAAATGAACACCAATTTTGATGAAATGATATATGTATATATATATATATTAATTTATATAAATTATATAATGATATATATATATATATATATATATATATATATTATAAAGAGTATATTGAATGATTTTTTGACATTTTGATTAGAATTTTACTAATTTATTTCAAAATAAAATTAAAGATTAAGTATACATTTTTAGATTGATGTATAATAAGATCAGGATCTAATTGCAGGATTTTTCAGATCAATATTTTGAAATTGTGAAATACTAAATTTTAANGATTTTTGAAGGACACTTTTTCTTTGGCAGAGGAACTATTTTGGCGATTTTCATGTTATCCGGGAACTTTCCTTCTGCAAGACAGCAAATGAAAATATGCTGAATAGCTGGGGAAAGATTATGAGCGTTACTGCGGTAAACCCACCATGGAATGCCGTCATATCCTGCTGAACTGCGCTTTGTTGATTTGCGATAGCGGTAAATTTCTTGTAGAGTAAACTCAGGACCGACGGAATTAGACACATCAAGACGCTCTGATTCGACATATTTTGATTCATCAATAGTAGTAATTCTGGCGAAATACTGATTCATGTCATCAATGTGAAAAACAAGTTCATCATTGAACGGTTTTTGCCTGATATTGAATTAACAGTATGCCACCATTNTTATATAATGATATTTATATATATATATATATATATATATATATATTATAAAGAGTATATTGAATGATTTTTTGACATTTTGATTAGAATTTTACTAATTTATTTCAAAATAAAATTAAAGATTAAGTATACATTTTTAGATTGATGTATAATAAGATCAGGATCTAATTGCAGGATTTTTCAGATCAATATTTTGAAATTGTGAAATACTAAATTTTAAATGCGACATAAGACTGTTGCATAAAAATGGTGATCCCAATAACGCGCGAAGAGTTAATCTGTATTAATTCTCATTCTAGAATATTTGGTTATCTAAACTATACAGGAATTACTGAAAACATTCCCTTTTCTACGCTTACAAAAGACAATCGGAGAACATGCATGCCATTCAAATTCATCGATTTCTAATTCTGACACACACACACACACACAAATTTACTATAGATTAAGTTTATATATATAAATATTTTTTTTGTATCATATTGCAAATTTAGTGATTTACCTCTTAATATTATCAATATTATTATTAGCATTGCTAACGATTCCTTTTATTTTGCAATCTGCTTTCTATCTTTAAATTAACGACTGGAAATGAATCAAATTCTACATCAATAACTTTTTTCTACCATACTGTTAATTTCCATGCTTTCAACAAATATTTCGCAAATTGTTTATATTTTAAATAGTTTTTACAATATTGATAGGTTAATTCATTTTGATTAGCTTCATTTATTTCAATAGTTTGCTCTAAATCTTTAACATAATGCAATTTCAATTGTGGATGTCACTTTAACTAGTAGTGCGACATCGCGCATTCAAAACACAAAAACCATTCCATCTTCTTTATATTTCAAAATATGCGTTCTTTCTTTGGTTTCTTGAATCGTAGACAGTATCACAATTAAAGTGTGGTCTGACAATAGAATTTTATCGACTGCCAATTCATCTACTATTTTGTAAGCATAAAAGTAAAAAATGTAAGCAATCCAGTCGACTTCTTGACAAAACTATTTTATTGCTCTATCTGATTCAAAGATCAGATTGGATCTACATTTTGAGAAAACGTCGGATCTTTTCAGATACAAAGAATTTTTAAAAATTGTGTATATTGTATATTTTATTCACTACAAACATTTTTGCATTAAGTTAGGTGGAATTTTTGTAGTTGAATTTTATTGTCATAAAAAAGGTTCCGCGTTATTCTTTCCAATAACAATTCATGTTAACCACCACATAAAGATAAAATTGTAAGGCAACAAAAACATCTGTTTGCCAAAGCCGTATTAAGCAATAAGCTAACCAAGCTGTAGCTTAGCCCCAACCCCCTCCCCCGACCAGTAGGCGCCCCAAAGCTATATTAAATATTACAAACTTTTGTATGCAACTTTTGAAACATCATTTCCATTTTCTTTGGCTGAAATAACACACATTTTTTCTAACTTTATTTTGAATGTGTAAATTTTCTGATATATTTGCATTTGCGCGTTATGTGCTGTAAATCTATTCTACTCAAATCAAAAAATGTAAATCACATATGCTGCGTTATTTTAATTGTAATGATGCAATCAGTTGATATTGAGTTGGGTGATATCTGTCTTTTGTTTCCTGCTCTACAGGTGTTTATTTTGCACTTGCGTAATAATTTTAGTGATATTGAAACTTATGCAAGAAGCATGATGGAGAAATTTTACAAAATTTTGTAATTGAACAGGATTGTAGAAGACGACCACCTCATCAACATCAATCAGATTATTCCAGTATACCCGCAGCGATTCTTACTGGTTCTGAGAAGTTCAAGATTGAAACATTTTTTCTAATAGTTGATAGAATTTACCAAGATTTTTAAAGATTTCTCTGATCTATTTATATTGCAGAAATCAAGTGGCATTGTAGATAATGATGCAATTAGAGTTGTTGCTTCACATCGAACTAAAAATTTCTTGTTGACTTTGACAATGGTTTTCTCAAGGAATTTGTGCAATTTACACTGTTCATTCAACATGTAGATTGCTGTCCCAACCAGAAATGTCACCATCATTGCAAAAAAGTTTTGATCAGATATGTATCAAACACTGTAAAGAATATTGCAAGAAATCTCCACAATGACTTATAAAATACTTAAGAAAGCATTCCTTTTATTCCCCAATCTCAGTTGCTTTGAGGACATATCTAATGATACCTATCTCTGTCTCTTTTTCTAAGCTGTCACAAACTAAAGAACTGCTGCAGGTCTACAATGGCTGATACAGGTTTTAATTCGCTTGCGTTTCCTTTGATTCAACACGAACTTCTACACATACACTCAACTTTGAAAGATTATACTATAAAAAGTTTTTGGGCAATAGCTATTACTATTGCGGTTATAAAAAATATAGTTTTAATGTGTTTAGTTTAATATATGGCCCATATTTCAGAGTCAGAAACATACACTGAGTTAAATTTTTCTTAGTCACATTCGTCCAAAAATATATGGTTACGTAATANCATGAAACCAGCCAGAACAGGAATCGCACATAATTGCCGAGTCACTCTCTCGTACTTCTTTGTGGCACGTGGAACAGTCATCCGTCGATGTGCTTTTCGGTATGCACCTCATTTACAGACTAACTAAATCTAATTAAACTGTATAATTAACAGGCAAATTATCAAGTTTCAAATTTCTGTAAGGTAAATAGTCGATTCGTCAGCATGAAAACCAAATTTAATATCAAATATATTTCTGACATTCGAAAATAACTTTAGATTAGGCAGGCAATTACAGACTTTATAATTAATAATTATGGAATCGGAACATCTAATCGGCTTAATTGGTAATTTCGCTTAAAATTCAATTAGGGCTCAAGTGAATATAATAAACACCCTTGTCCGAAATCCGGTTGGATCAATTTAAATCATAGCCATTTTCGATCCATTTTATGATCATTGACAAAAACATTTCTTGAATTTTTTGGTTCGCCTGTCCAAAAATGAGTGTATTAAATTGTAGTACTAGAAGAGCATTTGATACTATTGGAATATTTCAAAATTTCCCATTGATTTTTCAACAGATTGCTTTTAGGTTATTCAGAATTCACTACATTTGAGATTATTTGCATGCACTATTGCGTAAGCCGTCCCATTTTTCAATTACCACGGTCCAAGACTGACATTGGCCTCTGCGACTGTATATCGTATATGCCTATTTTAGATATCAAGACTTAATTTTCTATTGGCATCTTCTAATTCCATGTTCATTTACTTTTAGAATATTTATTTACATTCGGATCCATTTCGGATCAAAAACCAAAACTTTTTTTAAAAATCATGAAGCTTCGGATCGGATTGAATGTGATCCTAAAATGTTGGATCCTATTCCATCACTGATCTGATTAGGTATTACCGGATTATAGCTTATAGACTGAGCTATATCAAAACTTGTGTTTTATTGCTTTTTGAACTTATTTCAAGCAGAGGAAAAACATTTCCACTCTTTTTTCTTACAACAATAAACTAATGATTCGATAGAAGTGAACAAAAAAATAATTGAACTTTCGCCCAGATAAAAAAACATCTTAGGAGAATTTAATACAGGCTATTCGCAAGCGAATGAAAATATTGATAAGCATAAAATAAAAATTTGAATGCAGGAGATGTAAAAAATTATTTTAATTATAATGTAAAAAATATTCGGCAATGGTAAACTTGATGTAGTCGAAACGCAAAGACGTTTTCGATATCAATGTTGCTCTTACCCTTACCTTGTAAAATTATAGCATTGAAAATTGCACTAACTGCTCTCAATATCTAATAATGCTGCGAGGTGCTCAGCTAAAGTAATTTGAAAAGATGTTATTCTAGATTTTAAGATGTCTGATCTATAAACAGGCTTCAAAGTTACTCTTAGATTGAATATAAACAATGTTTTCTTTTGATTTAAACATCAATTATAAATTGTAGGTTTCAGAAACGACTACAACTAAATTTGTTCACAAACATTGAAATTTGATAATTTTGGAAATCTCAATGCTTCTCGACTACAGGCACAGATGACTATCGAATTTTGGTTCAGAGAAGCAGATCTTTCATCTCATGGGCCTTACCGTTTGGCTTCTACGTTTCCTTAGTAAACATAAGTTGAATGGCAATATTTAATTTTCCTTCACAACAACCCTTCTAAAATTATTTACACAAAATTTGAAGAAGATTTATACTTTTAATTCTCTGGATCACTCACCCTGTACCATGCATCTAATTTCGAACATATTTATTTGCAAACATGATAATGCAATCACGGTTTATTGAATCTTCTGCAAATATTCATAGAATGAAATTTCTTTGTTATACATAATTTATTTTATACAAAATATATTTTAGGCAAGCAGGGTTAGGATTATCCGAATTGGGAAAATTATGAGTGTATCCATATCCTTAACCGCAGAAAACTATAAGTTTTCCTCGCAACCTTATTTTCATTATAATTTTAAATGCAGAGAATAAACCATATCAACTGAACTGTGTGAAGAAGCACTGGAATTGCAAAAATTGGGCAAGCATGACACTAACGATTTGAATTCATCAGGATGATGAATACCGCTGGGCAGGTGTTGAAAATCCTTCTCTCATGGTCAGCACTTCACACATTCCAGTGTAAGACTAAAGGATGTTGCAAAGAACTCAAATTAGGTTTTCCAAATTGTCAAAGAATTAACTGATGTTCATATGATTCAAAACAAGTTATTGAAACATGTCTTCTCATCAAATTACCGATTTTTTGATAGTCAGTACATTGTGGCATTCCCAATGGATTTGATGTTTGTCATCCTCTCTATGGACCCACAGCATTTTTCAGTTTGTCAAATGCTACCAGATATAATCTGCCCAATGTTTCTCCAATATCAAAAGCCTACCTTCATTTAATTTATCATAATTTCTCTAGTCAAATTGGACTAAGAGGAAAATGCATTCCGAAATATCTATTTCCGGTCTCCAAAGAGTATCTGCATTGCAAATCAAAAGAGCTGGAACGAAAACAAAAAGTAAAGCAATGTCATGGTAGCAGAGAATGACGTCAAATATAAAGATTCCGGTTATTTTTAATTCAGAAAAAGACTGCTATTCTCAATGGAAAAATTAGGCTAAACTGTGGAATATGATATGTTGAGAAAATGAAAAGGGCTCCGTTGCTGATTCTTAATCTACATAGGACGCCGAAGATATTGGGCCAAATGCTGTATTAAATACTGATGATGGTTTTACTGAATTCATAAAATCTTAAAATTCTGCATTCCATCAGTCCTATGAACTTTTCGTTAAGCTTAAAGCACTCCAAATATCTCCGCAACAAACTATGCGTGAATTTACTGTACAATTCGTAAATTTAGTAACTATTTTGAAATGGTGTTTATTGATTGCATCTTGGCTACAGAACTTTTGTACAAATCCAGCGCATCACAAAACAAAACTTGTTTTAGTCAAGCTTACATTAATGATGAACCTATTTACAATTAAAATCACACAATAAAATAACAATAAACAACAAACAACAGTATGGTACCATGTTTTTTCCACATTAATAACAACTAATTAGTATGACAAATTTTACCAATTTTCAACTAATATGCAATGTAGTATTCAAGAGTTAAATGTTTTCTAGAACATGTGCATGTTATTGCCATGTTGGAAAAAATATTCCAATAAGTTATTCTTATAAAAATTGTATTTGAGAAATGGGATTTTCCCCTCCTTTTCCCGCCTAAAAATCCTTCATTGCAATCTATTAATTGATGAGTCAGAACAGCCCTAATGTGATTGAAATTTTTACAGTTGCCATGAAATCATTTCGCCGTAATAAAAATTTTTAATTCACATTAAACAGTGGTTATCTAGCACGTAGTATTGAGAAATATTTCTTGCGTATACTTCAGAAATTGAAATTGAGCAGTCAGTGCAGAAGCAATTTCAGTATGAAGTTGAATGGTTTCAAATTATGAGCAATATATAAATGCAAAACTGCCTAAGCTGTTTCAATAATGGGCTTAAGAAAACCAGTTGTTCGAACAATTTTGTCTAAATGAATTTTTACAATGATAAAGGAATTTTTTTTGCAATTTGTATTTTGCTTACTCAAATGAAAGAAGATTTTAGAATCTGTTAGATAAGACATGTAGCTTCACGACTGATAAATTTGAACTCATTCCCGGTTCTAGCAATGAGTTTATTGCTGAAAGTTTGTCGAATTGTTATTGCCGGTAATATATATGTATATATATATATATATATATATATATATATATATATACAGTCGTGAAATGCATTACACTTATTGATTAAAGAGAACTTTCTATCAATAGTATACATATATGTATACCTATTTCGTGAAACAATAATCTTAATGGAGATTTACAACAAAAATAATAACACAGCACAATATAATATCACACTGAACCACATAATAGCAGAACGTTGTATTTCACTGCCATGTTCTGATATTGCATTTTTTGATAAAAATATCGTACTTATGTACATCATATTGTAAAGTAAGTAACTTATGTTGTGAGCTTCTAAAGACGTTTCATATCGTATGAGCAGTGTAGTGTCCTATGGTGATAACTAAGACTCCGTTTTTAGTTAAATTTTAATCAGAAGTCCATTTTAGTTATTTTCAAACTGTTTATGAGCTTTCAATTAGAGCTATATGAAATATCTAATTGAATGCACCTTTGGTTAATGAATTAACAAAACCTGTTCATAAGTATTCTTCTGGAAACCGAACTTAATCATGACCTTGTCATTGTAAAATTAAAATTCTCAGTGATGTCAAAAAACTATATATTTTTGATATAAATTCCATTGATAGGATTTGTGAACGCATAAGTATGCATCAATAATAACACACTAGCAGTTTTCTTGTTAGCTCAAACTATTTTATTTAAATAACATTTAAGTACGCTCATAACAGGCTAGGGATATTGGCATGGACAAATCAAGGGGCTCATTTTTATGGGTACGGACTATGGGTCAGACACGGGCTCTACTTGTGCTGCAACTGTTCACTGGTCAAATGGAGCCGGTTACTGATAAAAAGTAACCGGTACTGATATCCACCGGTTACCGTTTTGACCGGCTAATTGAACCGTTTTATTACAAATCTAATTAGTAAAATTTACTTATACTTTAGGCAAATTATTCAGCCAATTGCAAAAAAACGAGCTTTATTATAAAATAAGGTTGTCTATTATGATTTATGATAAACAATTGCAAGCTTGTGTGCTTTTGAAAGTTTACACTGTTCTATTTACGCTCGATATTTTAATGCAATTTCTAAATTTCCGTTCTGTAAATCTGTTCTTCTATTAAGTCATCG
>CABFPE010000265.1:954769-964951 GCA_900660155.1 Hofstenia miamia
TATATATATATATATATATATATTCACCTATAATTTTAAGAGGCATTTGTCTAGATTTACATGTAAACCAAGCACTAGCGAGGCAGTATATGGAAATCTAAGTCCGTCTTTGAGGCCATCATTTCGATTACAACGCCGGCTCATTGTCGGCGCCCAGCTTTTTCCGGAGTTTATAACCTGGCGATTTGATCCACAGTCTTTGAAGAAATAGTTCGGACCGAAGCACTGACATATCACTTGCTCTCACCCTTTAGATTGTCTCGAAGATACATGTAAAAGCACCCTATGTGCTTCCTGCTTCTCTCACCAAGCAAGTTCCACAAGAATGTTTGGACACATTCTTTCTCTCTCTCTCTATATATATATATATATATATATATATACATACATAGATACATACATACATACCGTACATACATATTCTATAAATTTACTATAGTGAGAATCTTTTCTCTAAAAAGGTTGGTGAAGTCAATTTTATCAACTTAAGCATTAGAACGAGGTTTTTCATCCTGTGGACTGACGATTAATAATAGCAGAATCCCCTGAAGACTTCGAATCGCTATATTCAGTAAATACTTATTAAAATATTTTGTTGGCTTTAATGATAAACCTTCACCATATACAAAAAATTTTTTCCAAAATCAATGGAAAATTTTGAAATCGTTTGTTATGGAAGCATCTATTCGTGAATGTGCATCAATCAGACTTGCTGTAAGTAATTTAGAAGGATATTTTCATTATTTCTAAAGTTTTAGGAGCTTAAGAATTTACTAAGAACCATTAAAAATTTTCCAAAATTCCCAGTTTTTTCAAGATCAATGACAACTTAGTTATCGAAATTTTAATTTTAAAAGCAAATTTTTTTGTTATTTGTAAATAGAGAGAGAACTTAATAATTGCATTGAAATTATGTATCGATTTCGAATGGTTGACGTTAAGACTTAAGAGAAAAATGCTTTCTAATGTCACTTCATTTAGACTTTGAATTTTTCGATTATCAATTTTAAAAATGTCAAGCTAATCATTAGTAAGAACGATCCTGTTCCTAAGAAACACTTTAGAACTCATCTGTCATCGACAGAGCTTCCCATTTTGCTGTTAACAGCTAAAGACGCTTTTCAACAGCAAACAGCAACCTCTTTGCTGTTAACAGCAGCTGTTAACAGCGATGATATTTTCTTACTTATTCCTTAGACAGGATAAATATAAAATTAATAGCATGGATGAGGGACAATTATATCATTGGTTTTATGCAAGGTTAAAAGTAAGCAATGTACGGCAAAAGAGACTATTAAAAACAACTCCAATCAGAAAATTGATAAAATCAAGAAATTGGATAAAATAATTATGAAACATATAACAGAAAAAACGAACTATCTATGAAACATACAGTATAAGCATGGATAGAAGCAGTAATAAAACCTAATATTCATTGTAATTAATCGCAACAAATCGTCTTCCTGAATCACCGTGCAAACCATCTATATTCTATATTATCAATTGCTTTGTAAATGTTTTGAAAATGGTATCAAATGAAAATGTGATCATCCATTCTAGAAGTTGACAAAAACAAGGAATGAGAATTTATCAATGCGTGCAACATAAAACTCCATTGTGAAATGAATGAAATTTCATGAGTCTTACGATTATATAATATTGAAACACCTTATATCAGGTAGTTTATTAACACTAGAACTCCGAACCGGTCATTTGTGACCGTTTTTGATGCAATTGTTAAGCAACTACTTCCCTACATGTAAAAATTTTTACAAGTTTACACCTATATTCACTAATTCTGCTGTAAAGTACGAATTGATGACATTTTCGGAAAACAGACAGACTTAGATATTAAAAATCATGAATACCCCTTAAATCCGAAAACCGGTCATTTGTGACCCAGACTAAACATTTCATGCATGCGTTTGTGTAATTATATTTATGCATTAATATACTTTATATTGAGCATGTATTTAACAGTTTCGATCGTTTTAGGTAAAAATTAATGGCAAGAGAAGCAGCAAAACGGGCTCTTAATTAAATTATGTGGGATATTGCATCATATAGCAGTAGCAGTGTTTATTAAATATGAACCTGAATGCCTGTATAAATCTCACTGTAATAAATGCTACACAAATACTGGTCATTTATGACCGGATTAGGAAATAAAGGGTGTATTAAATTTTCGGAGTTCTAGTGTTAACGTACTTTGGATATCAATTTTTTATCGATGATTTTAACACTACTTTTAATTTTTGTGCATTTCTAAAGCAATTTTGGAATTGATATTGAAAGACATGCATGAAACTTACTCGCTGTTTAAACAGCATTTGCATGCTGTTTGCTGTAACAGTTTGCAAGTGTTAACAGCAGTTCTGTTGGGAGACTTGGTCATCCAGTGCTTCATAAATAAAATGTCTTTTTGGAAATGCGTGTGATGAATATGACAAAAATATATTTGCTGTGATAGAAAAGTTATGTGACTGTATGTCAGTTGCAATAAATATGACTGTGTATGTTATTTATTGTATTCTTCATTAAACAATTGAATGTAGACAGCAGTGTGAGAGCATTCTTTTCTTATCAGTTACACCTGTTCGAATTTTATTGGTTGTGTATACCCCACACATTTGAAAATAAAAAGGAAGTTTTTTGTATATATTTCTTTAAAATGACTTGTGAAAATGAAAATGTGAGATTTTTTATTGAAATCATTTGAATGTGTGGTTACGTTACAGATTGCATGGCGAGAAAAAAGGTGTAACTGTTTGCAAGCAGGCTCCATACTCACCAGACTACAATTTCTTGTATAGATGGATATTTAGTGACTTAAAGGCCAAAAGAAACTTAATCAATTTTTCTAATGGCGACGATTTTGAAAAGTTCCTTTCTGATTTTCTATCAGCCATTACAAAAGAAGCATTTATCCACAAATACGAAAAACTATCGTATCATTTAACTTCTGTACAGGAGAATCATGGAACATACTTGTAATTTATACTAAATTTTGCATTTTATCAATACATTGTAGCTTAATTATAATATGTCTCATTACTTTTCGATCACACTAAGTATATAGGTTATGAAAAATACGCACGTCAATATTAAAAGCCAGGTTGGACTTAAAAAAAATTGTTGATTTCACGGTAAGATTTATATTGTGGATGCAAATGCATAGCGAAAATTTAAAAGAGAACCTAATTTTATTTTTAAATTTACAAGCTGCAATATTTGTTAATAGTGCATAGAAAATGTAATTACAAATTTAGAAAACTTAAACTTTGAACTTAGAAATTGTGTAGCATCATCCAAAATAATAAGAAATAAGCTGCAAACGTCGCAGAAGAGAGTAAGATTGAAAAGGAGTTGATTAAAAAATATTATAATCAATTAGTTGATATGATTTCAGATTAATTTGTAAAATGCAACCAAGAATAAAATATGTGTCAATAAAAAGATAATTGTATCTGTTGATAAACATACTTTTGACAAAACGAAGATTATGTTATTTTATCACCGCCATCTTGGCAGAAGTTTGAAATTTAAATCAACAGGTACTTCTTTTGAAATACTATAAATACATTGAAACTTACTGTAAGCATTTGATAAAGAATTTTACTTAGAATTCTTATTTTTTATCTTATTAACGGTTTGATTATTTAAGACAATGTCGAGCTAATCAAATGGTGTTTAGTAGTGGTCTGGATACATCACAGGGAACGATTCTATGGTCCCTGTGCCAGATCATGAAAGTGCACTTAATTTAGGTGTAGGGGTTTTCTCTCGATTAGCCGACTAGCATTTCTTTACTACATGTATCGAATATAACCGTCAACAAATGGTTGGATAACCAAACTTTAGGAATTATCTTAATATTGTTTTAGATCTAAATTGATGACATATAATCGACCAATATAATGACTGTACATGTAGTAATTATAAATGTAGGCTAGGAAGTTGTTTGAATAGAATTTATGTAACTAAGCCAATATATTTCGGTAATGGCTACATGTAATATTGAATGAACAACTAGTAACAGTTTCAGGTTGCAAATAGATATAACACTTATACACAATAGAGATTAAGTCGAGTTGTGCAGTGTCTTGAGTAAGCACTGAGCTAATGTAGGGCACACATAAGCTATCTTTATTGAGCTGAGAAGTGGCACTCAAGCATTGGATGGAATGGTGAAATTGGATGTGGAGATCTGCTTCAGGCAGATGCCCACTAGAAGATCGCTACGGAGGTTACAGCATGGCTTCGTCACCTAAAAAGTGAACAGTTAATTAAGGTTACATAAACTAACAGAAGAAACTAGTCAAGCACTAACAATAAGTAAATCCTTACCTGCAATTACACAGCTAATGTTACAAGATAACAGTAGATAAACAGTGATAAAGCCTGGTAGAGGATATTACATGGTGACTGTGACAGCCAAGAACAGCAAATCTACAGAAGAAACATCCAATTAAACCACCCACAAAATGACATCATAAACTATGAGTGAAAGTTTGAAAGCAACGAGTTGTTTACACAAACCACCTAGTAATAAAATGAAGAGAGATAACCCAAACCAAACAAATGCACTTCACAGAGATCCTGGAATAGCAACCTGGAGATGGGAAAGCCACTATGAACCAGAAGAAAAATAACGAAAACCAGAAAAGGAAGCGCAAAGAAAACTGCAATGAAAGCATTAACCCCCAGAACCATTTGATAGACGCCACAGATACAGAACTATAATCCTTTAGTTCACCCCCAGAGACAAACCCCATAGACACAAACCCACTAGACATAATGGTGTTGTTAAAGAAGAGTCAAGAAAACAAGAAAACCTTAAGGCAGCAAGTAGAACAATTGACTGAGAAGGTCAAAGAAATGGAACGCCAAAATGAATCGATATTGAGCGAAATCAGAGTAAACATGGAAATGCATTTAGAAGAACAAAATCAGTTATTTCAAAACGAAATTAAAATCTTGACTCACCAACTGTCAGAGTCCAACAAAAGGTTCCTAGAAGAAAACCAGCAATGGCAAGAAAAAAACCAGGAACTAGAAAGAACAAACAGACAGTTAATTGAAGACAATGACCTACAGGCGGGAGAATTATAACAACTCAAAGACAAATTGAGACTTCTATGCTTAAGAGAAGAAGAGAAGAGAAACTATATGCGATCACATGAAATCGAATTCCAAGCCAGAAAAGACAACAAACTACAGGCGCCACATATGCCAATCTGAAAGGAGGTAGCATTTGAAGAATCAGACGAAGATTCTGACGTTGAAAAACAAAAAATAATAAATGAGATCAAGAAAGCAGTGACCATACAACTGCAGGAGGAAGATATAAACAAATCATAGGAAACTGAAATATGAGAATTTGATTCTACCCCAATTAACAGCCAATGATACAATTCCATGAAAGTGACACTACCCAAATTTAAATGAAACCACATTTGCCGAGTGGCTGCAAATTTTCGAATTAGCAATGGTGGAAAGGAAAGTGAGCCAACAAGCAGCAGTGGCAAGACTTCCACTATACCTAACTGGAGCAGCATCTCAGCACTATCTGCTATTGGATGCAGAGACAAAAAGGGATTATGAATTGCTAATAGGAGACTTTATTAATTATTACGAAAATGAAAGTTTCAAGAACCAGTACCAAATCATCCTGAACACAACAAAAATGAGAAAAACTGATGACATCCGAAACTACATGAAACAAGTTGAGCAGCTCTTTATGCTCAGTTCTAGGGGAAACACCTATTCAAAATATGACTTATTCTCACATATCTGCAAAGGTATGCCAGAAAGCATCAAAACACAATTCGAAATTAAATGCGACGTTGACAACAAACTAGAAAGAATGATAAGGAAGGCTGTCAATATACAAGCCACTATTGAGAACAATGCTCAGATATACAAGAAAGCCGCATGGTACAGAGATGCACCAACATAGAAGAGCAACTTCAAGTCGCGCACCCCCAATAAAAACTACTCTGAAGCAAAACAAGAAAATATAATTAAAGTAAAGGGAAAGGATGGCAAAATGAGGAAAGTAAAAGAAAAAGATGTTAAATGCTATGGCTGCGGACAGAAAGGACACAAAAAACCAGACTGCCCAAAGCAGATAAACGTCATTGGTGATGAAGAAGCATACTACGACAAAGAGGACGTACTACAAACAGAAGACAAAATGGACGAAGCAATTCCAACCAATGAGGAGTTGGAAAACTAAGTAGAGCACCAACTCACAACAACCGTGCAGTGATAATGATCCTAACAAACCTCGAAATGATGAACACGATAACAATAGCCATTAACAGAGTGATGACAAAAGCAACAATTGATACCAGTGCAGCAACATCTATCATTACTGATGAATGCACTATGAAACTGGGTTTCCAACGAGAAGATATTAAGAATTGTAACAAGAGATTAATTAATGCGTCAGGGGATTATATCAACATAAAGGGAATGATAAACATTGCACAAATGAGAATTACGAACATGACATTCGAACAACCTTTGGTGGTGGTGGCTACACACAATAATGCATTACCATACAAAGTTATACTGGGAAATAATTTTCTGACAAAGAATGGCTGTGTCATTAACTATGCGAATAAAACAATAAAGGTAAAAGAAGAGGAAATGGAAATTGAAGAGGAACAGGAAAAACAGAGAACAATTACATTTCAACTGCAAGAAGACATTCATCTACAGCTGCATCAGTGGAAAATGCACACAATCAAGATGGAAGATAACATCACAGCTGACATAATGCTATATGATAATAAAGGCATTAACACAAAACAAGTTTCAATGTTATCTAGCAATTGTACGATAAAAAATGGAAAAGGAAGGGTACCAATACTCAATGCTATGAATTGGAATGTGAATCTGAAAAGATCCCAAATAAGAATATATGGGAAATACATTAGAATCAACATCAGACTCATTTGGAAGGCAATGGAAGACGACGATGGAGCAAGTAATTTGCATGGTTGACTCAAGGGCTTGCAAAGGAAAGCGGATAGTACTCCACATGGCCGACTCAAGGGCGAGTGGACAAACACCATCGAAGTCATGAGTACTCCCAAAAGCCGACTCAAGGGCGTTGGGACAAAAGCAGAAGAGGAAGATATACACAGGATACCCGAGATAAATGATGAGGATTATCAACATCTAGAAGAACGAGATATCATGCAATTAAGAACACTTCTAGAAAAGCTCGCGAAATTACCTTCCCTCATCACACCTGATTACAATGAGAAATTTATATTAGATTGCGACGCAAGTAAGGTGGCAATTGGAGCACCATTGGGCCAAATGAGAAATGGGAAAGAAGTACCCATCCAGTTCTTCAGCCACACGCTAAGGGCCAGCAAAGAGAACTATGGCTCCACTAAAGTAGAAATGCTCACACTGATTGAAAGCATCAAAAAATTTCGACACTTCCTCATAGGAAGGGAGTTTATAGTATGAACGGATAACAGTGGTCTGGCCTGGTTGAAAAAATTTTCGGGAGACAAATCCGGAATAGTGTCTCAGTGGATTGAGTATCTAAATGAATTCACATTTACGATCGAACACAGAAAGGGCACATTACACAGCAATGCGGATTTCTGGACATCACTTCTAGAGTACCAAAGAGATGCAGCAAAAACAGATTGAGAAAAGAAACAATTTCAGTTCCTGCTGCACACCAAATACGAGGTGCTGCCAGAGATAAATGTTGATAAGAAGGGTCAAGCAGTGCTACTGATACTCATAAGAGAGGAAATAACAGAACAAGAGATAGCAGACAAACAAAAAGACGACATAGTCCTAAGCAAGATTATGAAGAAAATTAAAGAGCCATGAACAACATTATCTAAAATAACGGCAGGATATTATGAACATTACAAGTGGAAGATCAACAAGAATGGACTGCTATATGTCGAAGCCGGAAATAACTGAATCGCGATACCTGATTACTTCAAGAGGGAACTAATACAGAAGATCCACAAGAAGGGCCATTTAGGAATAACACAGACAGAGAAAACTTTTAACGCTTGTTTCATAACAACAGCCGTCAGGAAAGTCATGGAAGACATCATTAACAAATGCATGACATGCCTCCTAAACAACAAACAGCAATTCCCAACACAATGAGCACCACTAGAGAAAATCATCGCGATGCAACCCAATGAAATAGTTCACATAGATTTGGAGATGCTATCAAAAGACGAGGAGGGATATCAGTACCTACTAGTAATGGTGGACAACTTTAACAAATATGCGAGAATGGTCCTGATGCAAAACACCACAGCAGAAACCACAGCTGAACTAGTTTTAAAAGAATGGATATTGAGACTGGGACTGATGGAGACGATCATAACAGATAAAGGGCCTCAATTCGAAAGTGGACTTTTCCAAGAAATGGCAAAACTATTGGAAATCGCAAGTGAACAGACAACCGCCTATCACCCTCAGTCCAACGGAGCGGTGGAGCGACTTAACTGAACATTGATCAAGCTGATTAGGGTGGCGACAACATGAATAGGAGGAAATAAATGGAGAGAGGTTATCAAAATGATCAAATACTATTACAATACCTCAGTACATGCAACAACTGGAGTATCACCATTCAAAGCCATGTTCAGAAGAGAGGCAACAACCCCACTCTCATTGCAGTATACCAATTACAGCGGGAAATTGGATAACCCATACATACAACAATTAAGAAATCAGATCACAGGAATTCATGAAACGATGTGTCACAACATAAAGAAGTCGGCAGTCAGACAACAATGCAATTATAATAAAAAAATCTATGGTCACGCACACAAAGTAGGCAATAGGTATACACGTTCAGACTGATCAAACTAGTAGACACAAACCAAGTCCAGAAATTGAAAACAGTATGGTCCTGCCCCCACACGATAACACAAACACCACTGAACAATGAATACATGCTAGACAACAATAGACTTTTACATTTCCAAAATTTGAAGAGAGCAACAGCAGACATCGAAGAAACGAAAATAGATGACAACACTGAGTTTAAAATATGCCAAATTAACGGCAATGAGGTAATATATGATATGTATGATTTAGATAGTGTACATGAAGAAGAATTTGATGATGAACACACACCAGAAATCATGGATGATGACCCAAGCCAAAGAATACTGCCTCAGAGGGCAATGAGAAATAAACCTATATATGACCCTGAGACATGGGATATAAATTTATTAACTGCATTTAGGAAACTAGAAGGAAATGATGCACCCACCAATGAAGAAGAGAGTGCGCAGAGCCCAGCAGACAGAGGGACTCTCAACAACAAACAGGAGAAGGAGGGTATGAAGAAGTTCTCAAACCAGAAGTCGAATCAAGGGTAGAAGGGATGAGAACAAAGAGCTGATGAATAGACAACGTAGAGTGAGACAGCGTCCTAGTAGTCCTCAAGACCGATTCAAGGGCAGAGAGACAAATGGACAAAAAGCCTCTCCCACCAGGGATCTGCACCACCGATTCAAGGGCACGCAGAAAACTGGTGCACAGCACAACTTTCCTTCCCACAGTCCACAATGCTGATTCAAGGGTGGTGAGACACAAGGAGCTCCAGGGGAAGGTGTAAGTGCTTGAAGAACCATGGAGATACGAAAGTGATTCAAAGCTGATGTTATCTCATCCGGAACCACAGCTGGTCAAGTGTCAATAGGAGTAACTGTGAGCTGATTCAAGGGCGAAGCAGTAGAAAATATCAGCCTTCAGACTGTGAACCAAGCACTAGTAAACTACCATTAAGGATGACCCAGCTACACGCCTCCTAAGAAACAACATCAGAGAGAACAGTTAGATCAAAAGAGAGAGAAAAAAGAATGTCAAAGATAGATGGGGAAACACTACATCCTTATTTCATGGGAACTTCGAAGATGCGCTATAATGCATTTGCAAAACTATTGCTGGAAACAAAAACCCATATATGAAAAGTCACGAGAGTCAAAGGGAAATTCTTACCAATATTGCTTGACGCCAATAACAGGCCAAAAGTAAATGTCATTATCAGTTATCAACAGGATATGAATGAAACATTGGAGAGGCCATACATGTGTAGTATGGTGCATGTAGTATTTGATGACACATTTACACTAGACACAACACAAGCAATAATGGCATATAAAGATAAAA
>CABFPE010000265.1:969358-990729 GCA_900660155.1 Hofstenia miamia
AGGTGACCTATAATAGACTGATAAATCGACCAAGCATGTATTATGTTATTTAAATGTAAGGTAGGAAGCTGCAAGTTGTTAAGTAACTTAATTATATTAACTTAATTAAAGCCAATAGTTTTCGGTAATGGCTAAAGTAATAATTATTAAGCAGCTAGTGACATTGCAAGGTTGTGACGTGAATCAAATACACTATACAAATTGAGTTTAAGTCAGTTACAATTAGCATTGAGAACTACACTGAGTTAGGATAGGGAACACATTAGAGCTTCATTGAGCTGAGGTTCGAAGCCACCTAGATCAGCTATGGAAACACAATTGAATTGATGCAGAGATCAGAGTCAGCCAAAGGCTACAGATACACCACTCACGGAGCAGAGCTATAATGGCGGAGTACCTGAATAGTATTCAGTTATTTCAGTTAAGGGAAGATTAACAGAAGAAGTTGCAATAAATAGCTAACATGAGTACATCCCTACCCATGGTTGACGTGAAACAATAGTTTAACCTACATCAATGCTTGGTAGTGGATGCTACATTACCTACTGTTGGATACAGAAACAATGAGGAATTACTAACTACTCCTCAGTGACTTTGTAGATTATTATGAAAAAAAAGTTTTAAGAACCAGTATCAGATAATCCTAAATGTGACAAAATGAAGAAAACTTACAAAACTACATCCAACAGGTTGAGCAATTAGTAATGCCGAGTTCAATGAAAAACAGATACTCAAAATACGATCTATTTTCACATATCTGCAAGGGAATGCCAGAGAGTATCAAAATGACGAAAAGTAGGAAAAGATTATTTGGAACAACAATTGAGAATAACGCACAAATCTATGAAAAAGCTGCCTGTCACAGAGAAACACCAACTTGGAGGAACAATCTCAAACCACGACCTCCAAGCAAACCTGCAGACAAAAGGGTCACAAAAAACCAGATTGCACTAAACAAATAAATGTCATTGGAGATGAGGAAGCCTACTATGATGACAAAGACGTGTTAGAATCAGAAAACGAAATGGATGAAGCACCACCAACTGGCAAGGAGTTGGAAAACTAGTCAGAGCACCGACTCATAAAAACTGTGCATCAATAATGATCCTGGCAAATCTCAACAAAGTAAATACAATAACGATAACAATTAATGGAATAATGATGAAGGCAACAATTGATAGTGGAGCAGCAACATTGATAATCACAGACAAGTGCGTGATGAAGTTGGGGTTTAAACATGAAGACCTGAACAGTTGCAACAAACAATTAATCAAGGCATCAGGAGAATATATCGACACAAAAAAGATAATAAATGCAGTGCAGATGAGAATCGTGAACATGGCATTTGAGCAATCATTAGTGGTGGTTGATACTCAACAATCTGCTACTGTATGAGTTCATATTGGGTGATGACTTTCTGACAAAAAATGGATTTGTTAACTACGTAATTAGGACTATAAAAGTTAGAGAAGAAGAAATTGAAATCAAAGAGGAACAAGGGAGACACAAAACAATTACATTCAAATTGCAGGAAGACATTCACCTACAGCAGCACCAATGGAAGATGCACATGATAGAGACAGAAGATGCAATAACAGCTGATGTACTGCTATATGATAACAAAGGAATTAACACCAAGAGAGTATCAATGCTGTCCAGCATGTGCACAGTTAAGAATGGAAAAGAGAGAATACCAATCCTAAACCTGACGAACCAAAATGTCAATCTAAAGAAATCTCAAGTACAGATATACGGAAAATACATCAAATCCAACATCAGACTCATTTGGAAGGCAATAGAGGATGACGATGGAGTGAGTAATTTGCATGGTCAACTCAAGGACACATAAATGAAAATGGAAAATACTTCACATGGCTAACTCAAGGGTGAGTGGACAAACACCATCAAAGTCGCAAATACTCCCAAGGGCTAACTCAAGCACATAGGGATGAAAGCAAACAAAGAAGACACATACAGAACACCCAAAATAAGAAATGAAGACTACCTGCACTTGGAAAAGCAGGAAATCACGAAACTAAGGAAATTTTTGGAAAAACACAAACATATTTTCAATTATGGAGAGATAAGTGTGGGACAAGCAGTGGGCAAAAATCACAGAATAGTCACAACAATGGATAAACCCATCAAGCTGCTTTCAGAAGGGTACCAGAACAGATGAAAGACGAATGCAACCACATACTGGAAGAATTAATTGATAATAAGATCATCTGCCCAAGTGAAAACCCATATGCAGTACCTACAGTATTCGTGAAGCAAGGGAACAAATATCACCTATGTATGGACATTCACAAATTGAATGAAGTAACGAAAAAAGACTCATACCCCCTGCCACAGAAAGATGACATGCTTTATGAGGCAAGTAAGCATAAGTATTTCACAATGCTAGATGCAAAGCCTACTGGCAGTTGAAGATGGAAGAACATGACATTGAGAAAACAGCATTCATAACACCATACGGGCCGTACAAATGGATATATATGGCATTTGGACTATGCAACACACCAGCAACCTTTCAAAGATATATCACAAAAGTGCTCAAAAACAAAAGACACAAAATAGAAGATGGAGTTGATGCCTACATAGATGACATTATAGTAACAAGCAATATGATCCAAGAACATTTAGAAAAACTAGAAAGAACTCTAACAATATTAGAGAATGCAGGACTCTGCAATAATGGGAACAAGTGTGATATTCTAAAAGAAAAAATAGTATTCCTGGGAAGAACAAGTTACCATCTCTAAATGCACTGGACTACAATGAACAGTTCATACTGGATTGCAACGTGAGCAAAGTGGCAATTAGATGCACATTAGGACAAATGAAAAATGGAAAGGAGGTCCCTATGCAATTTTTTAGTCATAAATTAAAAGCAAGTGAGGAAAACTACAGATCAATCAAAGTGGAAATGCGGGCACTGATCAAGAGCATTAANAATGAACAGTTCATACTGGATTGCAACATGAGCAAAGTGGCAATTAGATGCACATTAGGACAAATGAAAAATGGAAAGGAGGTCCCTATGCAATTTTTTAGTCATAAATTAAAAGCAAGTGAGGAAAACTACAGATCAATCAAAGTGGAAATGCGGGCACTGATCAAGAGCATTAAAAAATTCATACATTTCCTGATTGGCAGAGAGTTCAGATTGCGCACAGACAACAGCGGACTAGCCTGGCTAAAGAATTTCTCAGGAGACAAGTCTGGACAATTGAACATAGGAAAGGCACCCTACATAATAATGCGGACTTTGGACATTACTACCAGAGTACCAACAAGACGCAGCAAAATTAGATGGAGAGAAGAAACAGTTGCAATTTCTGCCACATAGTGAATATGAGGGACTGCCAGAGATAAATGTGAATAAGAAAGGCCAAGCTGTCCTACTGATATTGATGAGGGAAGAAATATCCAAACAGGAAATAGTGGAACAACAGAGTGACGATGTAATCCTCAAAAAAATCATAAAAAAGATAAGAGAACCCTAAAAAACATTGTCAAAACTAACAATGGGATATTATGAACACTATAAGTGGAAAATAAACAGAAATAGATTACTATACATAGAAGCTAACAACAACAGAATTGAGATACCAGACTACTTTAAGGGGGAATTCATAAGAAAGATACATGAAAGGAGCCATTTGGGAATCACACAAGTGGAGAAAACCTTTAATGCAAGATTCATAACAAAATCAGTAAGGAAATTCACTGAGGACATAACAAGTGTACTACATGCCTATTACACAATAAACAACATTTCTGACACAGAGAGCACCACTAGAAAAGATTATTGAGACACAACCAAACAGGATAGTTCATATAGATCTGGAGATGCTGTCAAAAGATGAAGAAGGTTACCAACACCTACTAGTAATGGTCAACAACTTCACAAAATGATCCCAATGAGAAATACGACAGCAGAAACAACAGCAGAATTAGTACTTAAAGAATGGATTTTATGACTCAGCCTGATGGAAACAATAATAACGAATAAGGGACCCCAATTTAAAAGTGGGCATTTTCAAGAGATGGTAAAGCTTCTGGAAATAGCAAGTGAACCGACTACAGCCTACCACCCACAGGCCAACTGAGCCATAGAGTGACTCAATTGAATACTGATCAAATTAATCAGGGTGGCTACATCAAGGATAGGAGGGAATAGATGGAGAGAGGTCATCAAGCTGGTAGAATATTATTATAGTACTTTAGTGCATGCACTGTTTGGAAGAGAGGTAACAACACCATTATTGTAGCATCTGCTACAAAGCATTAACATAGGTTAAGTTATTCTTTCAAATTATTGTTCCTTATTCTACATGGGTACGGATGTACACATATTAGCTATTTATTGTACCTTCTTCTGTTAATCTTCACTAAACTGAAATAACTGAATACTGCTTAGGTACTCCGCCATCATAGCTCTACTCCGTGATTGGTGTGTATGTGGCCTCTGGCCAACTCTGATCTCTGCATCACCTTACTTGTGATTCCATTGCTGAATTAAGTAGCTCTGAACCTCAACTCAACATAGTTCTTATGTGTTCCCTATCCTAACTCAGTGTAGTTCTCAATGCTAATTTTAACTGACTTAAACTCAATTTGTATTGTGTATGTAATTCACTTCACAACCTTGCAATGCCACTAGCTGCTTAATAATTACTACTTCAGTCACTCCAAAAAACTATTGGCTTTAGATAAGTAATACAATTAAGTTACATAACAACTCACAGCTTCCTACCTTACATTTAAATAACATAATACATGCTTGGTCTCTTTATCAGTCTATTATGGGTCCCCTAAGTCTATCAGTTAAAATATATATAACTTACAGTAGGTTTCCAGCCCTTTTGCAAATGTTAATTATTAGTTACATGTAATCGATTGAATCAATAGCCAGCTAAACAGAGAAATACTGCTATTCATATACCTAACATTAATGCAGGTTCATGGTTTGGATCAAGGACCCTCGAGTCGCTCCTGATGTGTTCCCAAACCACTACTACTGCATTTACAGTTTAGCTTGACATTGTGTATAAATACTCAAATTGATCTAAAATCTAAAGATAAGATTTTTGAAGAATTTACTTCAACAATTTCCAAAATGATTTCTCGCCTATTTATAGTTAACTTTCAAAAAGTACCTGTCATTCGAAATTCAAATTTGTATCTTCTGCCAAAATGGCTAAAAATAATGGAAGCAAATTCACCCCCTTCTTTTGTTCAAAATTTGATGACAAGTACTAATTTGCTATGTTATTACTTGGTTGCATTTACAAAAGATAATCTGATAATTAAACTTAAATTGTATTTCTAAATAATCATAATTAGATCTTAGTTTTGACTAATCATCTGATCTTCTTTCTTCATTAGCAGCATTATGCTTTAGATTATGCTACATGCCCTCCTCAGCTTGTGTTATTTTTAGCACTGTTCGTTCTCCATGGACTAACTTGTCTGCCCTTCTAATTATCATTTCCACTTGGGGATCACTCCAGCTTGTTGTCACAAATTCTGGTTGTTTGGTTATTTTTAGTACTGCCTCTCTCTCTATTGTTACTTTGCTGTGATATTGCAGGAATTTAGCTTCTTTGATATTTTCTGATATTGGTGTTATCTCTCTTAGTTCGTTCATTTTCTCTGAGAAGATCTCATAGAATTTCTTTTATAGATGTATTCCTTTTATTGCTATCATTGACGTCATCTGCGCATCTGCTCTACTAGTGTGCTTCATTTCCTTGCATACCATTGTGCTTGCATAAAAGAATGTGAACACTCTCCTAGGGCTCCTTGTGTTTGCTACGTCCATGTAAAAGAAGCTTATGTTTTCTCTCACTTTGTTACTATCTCTACTCTTTTCATGACATCATAAAAGCAGTACTCTTTGTCCCATAAATCCAACCACACCACGTCATTTACTCCCGAAAACAGCATGATCGCCTTTGTTGTTCATTTGTCAATCTCCTCTTGCAGTTCTTTCAGCTGTTCATGTATTGGTTTCTCCCATAGGAACACTTTTTCGACCTGTATCTCTAGTTCTCTCAGGAATGGTGATAGTTCTGTGATCATTGTTCTCCAATGATTACTAGTCTTATGCCCTGCACTCTCACCATTCTTAAAGTTTGATCTAACTGTTTTTCCAAATTTGTTATACTCTTTTTCTTTTAGGATGTGAATGATCATTAGATTGTCTTTGTCAATGTTAATTTCTGGTATCTTCACAATCTGTTCTATGTATGCCATGATTGCTTGGGCTGTTTCTAGTGTGAAGTTGTCATTGAAGGTGACATGAACTGTGCTGCGCATATATGGTCGTTCTACCATTTCGTCTAGTTCTCTTTGATAGCTTATAATTCTGTTGACCATCAGTCTTTTCTGCACATCTAGTACTATTGGTAAATTGCTGCCCTCTGTCTTTGCTATCTTTTGAATGTGACTCTTGGTTTCTGGTGACAGTTTTTGATATGCATTGGTTCTCATTTTCATTGTTCCCATAAAGTAGGGGTGCAGGGTTTCCCATGTCCAATTTCGACATCCTTTTCTATCTGTCTTTCGAGCAAGCCATTCTTTCAGATGTGCTTTCTGAGAGGGCGTGTAGCTATGTAATCCGTAGTGATCTACTTGTGCTTGGCTCACCATCGAGTGAGTCCATGCTGATGGTTTCAACTGAGTTGCCCTTGAATCAGCTCACAGTTGGCGCTTTCAGCAATTTACCAGTTGTGGGTTCCATCAATATGTCAGCCTCAAATCACTTTTGTGTACACACAGTCCTTTGCCCACTTTCAATTCCCCTGGAACTCCAATGGTCGCACTGCCCTCGAATTGGCAAGGTGGACAGGAGGGAAAGTTGTGCTGTGTTTCACCAGTTATCTGCATGCCTTCAAATCAGCAGTGCAAATCTCTGCAATGTTCACTGGTTCTCTGCTTGCCCTCAAATTGGTGGGGCAGATCTCCAGTGGGAGAGGCATTGTGTCTTTTTGTCTCCCTGCCCTCGAATCAGCCTTGGGGACTACTCAGACGCCTTCTCAATCTGCGCCTTTGATTAGTCATGGCTTGGTTCTCATCCCTTCTGTCTTCCATTGGACGTCCAGTTCTAGATTCCCTTCATATCCTTCTCCATTGGTTTGAAGTTGTCATCTCCTTGGGTCTTTCAGTTTGGCACACTCTCTTCCTCAGTGGCTGTTGCATCTTGTTCGATTTTCCTAAATTCAGACAATAAGTTTATATCCCATATTTCAGGGTCATATATAAATTTTTTTCTCTTGCTGCCCGTCTTGGCAGCACTCTCCTTTGTATATCCTCAATACTGATATTTGCTTCGAATTCTTCGTCAAAGCCTTCCTCCTGTAGACTATCTAATTCACTCATGTCATATACAATCTCATTACCATTAAAGCGACTTATTTTGAACTCAGCATTTTGATTTAATGTCAATTCTTCAATATCTGCTGTCACCCATTTTAGGTTTTGGAAGTGCAGTAATCTATCATTATTTAACATGTACTTGTTGTTTGGTAATACTTGCATTATTTTATGTGAACCTGACCACACTGTTTTTAACTTTCAGACCTGGTTTGTGTCTGTTAATTTCATAGGTGTGAATGTGTAGACTGTGTCACCTAGTTTATGTGCATGACTGTAAATTTTCTTATTGCAGTTACACTATTGTTTCACAGCCAATTTCTTTGTATTATGACACATCATCTCATGTATCACTGTTATTTGATGCCTCAGTTGATCCATATATTGGTTGTCCAACTTTCCACTAAAGGCAAAGTATTGCATTGATAATGGTGTCACTGCCTCTCTTCCAAACATGGCTTTAAATGGTGTTATACCAGTTGTTGAATGTACAGACATATTGTAAAAATACTTGATCATTTCAATTACTTCTCTCCATTTGCGCCCTCCTACTCTTGAAGTTGTAACTCTGATCAGCTTTATCAAGGTTCTATTCAGTCTCTCCACTGCACCATTTGCCTGTGAATGGTATGCTGTTGTTCTTTTGCTTATGACTTCCAGTAGGCATGCTATTTCTTGGAACAGGTTGCTTTCAAATTGTGGCCCCTTATTAGTGATTATCATCTCCATTGGTTGGCCTGAACTTGAGGATCCATTCTTTCATTACTATGTCAGTGGTTGTTTCAGCTGTTGTGTTCTTCATCAGGATTACCTTCATGTATTTGGTGAAGTTTTCCACTATCACTAGCAGGTACTGATATCTCTCCTCATCTTTTGACAACATTTCTAAGTCTATGTGTACAATCTCATTCAGTTGTGTTGTTTATTATGGAGGAGACATTTCGTACATTTGTTGAATATTTCTTCTGTGACCTTCAGTATTGCCATTGTAAAAAATCATGCATTGAATGTGCTCTCCATTTGTGTGATGCCTAAATGGCCCTTCTCATGAATCTTCCTTACTAGTTCGCGTTTAAAGTACTCCAGTATTGCAATCCTATTGTTTTGTCCTTCCACATATAGGAGTCTGTTCCTGTTCCTCTTCCATTTGTACCTCTTGTAGTAGTTGGCAGTTAACTTTGATAATTTTGCACTCTGCTCCAGTAAATTCTTTATGATTTTGCTTAATATCACGTCATCTTTCTGTTTTCTATAATCTCCGATTCTGATATTTCCTCCTTTATCACAATTGGTAGCACTGCTTGTCCCTTCTTATCGGCATTCATCTCTGGAATCCCCTCGTACTCTGTGTGTGTGGTAAAAATTGGAACTGTTTTTTCTCTCCATCTTCCTTGGTTGCGTCTCTCTGATACTCAGGAAGTGTGGTCCAAAAGTCGGCATTCATATGCAGTGTTCCTCTTCACTGTTTGATTGTGAATGTGAATTCATTTAGGTATTCAATCCATCTTGACACTATGCTGGATTTGTCACCCAAAAACTTTTTGAGCCATGCCAATCCGCTGTTGTCAGTATGAACCCTGAATTGCCATCCTATTAAAAAGTGCCTAAATTTCTTTATGCTCTCGATCAGTGCCAGCATCTCTAATTTTGTTGACCCATAGTTCTCTTTGCTTGATTTCAACTTGCGACTAAAGAATTGTATGGGTACCTCCTTGCCATCCTTTAGTTGTCCCAGCATTGCTCCAATCACTACCTTGCTGGTGTCACAGTCTAATATAAAAGTTTCATTGTAGTTTGGCGTGTTCAATGATGGCAATTTTGCTAGTTCTTCTTTTATCTTTTCTAGCTCCTACTGCTCCTGCCATGTCTATATGAATGGTACTGACTTTCTCATCAGCTGCATCATCTTGGCAGTCTTCCCCACAATGTTAGGGATAAATGTGCCATAATAATTGAAGAAGCCCATTATTCTTTGGCTGTACTTCTTGTTGATTGGTTTCTCTATTCTCTTGATCATGTCTCTTGCATTGTCCTTCAAACATATTCACCTTTTTCGATGACTTGTCCTAGAAATATAATTTTTTCTTTTAAAATGTCGCATTTATTTCCATTGATTCTCAGGCTGGCTTTTTGCAGGATTGATAATGTTCATTCCAGTTTCTGCAGATGTTCCTCGATCATGTTGCTAGTCATGATAATGTCATCAATGTATGGGTTTACGCCATCCTCCATCTTGTGTTTCTTATTTTTCAGCACTTTCATTATATATCTTTGAAATGTTGTGGGCACATTACATAGGCCAAACGCCATATATATCCATTTGTACAGGCCATAAGGAATTATGAATGCCGTCTTTTCTATGTCTTCTTCTTCCATTCTCACCTGCCAATACGCCTTGCATAAGTTTATTGATGTGAAGTACTTGTGTTTGCTCACCTCATATAGCATGTCCTCTATCTTGGGCAGTGGGTATGAGTCTTTTTTCATTACTTCTTTCAACTTCCAGAAGTCTATGCATAACCTGTGTTATCTCCCTGTTTCACAAATACCGTTGGTGCGGCATATGGGCTTTCACTGGGTCAGATTATTTTGTTGTTGAACAATTCATTGAGTATCCTGTTGTATTCATCCTTCATCTGCTCTGGTACTTGCCTCCTGACAGTTTTATTGGTTTGTATGTTGTCATAATAATCTTGTGTGTTTCGCCTATCACTTGTCCCACACTTATTTCTCCATAATTGAATATCCATTTGTGTCTCTCTAGCACCTCTCAAATTTGTTGTAATTGTGCTGCACTCAAATGTTGGTATTCCTTTTCCAACATTTCGGGTATTTTGTACTGGTCTTCCTCTTCAGCTTTCATCCCTCTGCCCTCGAGTCAGCTGTGGGGAGTACTCGCTACATTGATGGTTTTCGTACACTCACCCTCTAGTTGGCAGTGTGGAGTACCTCCTGTTTTTGATACTAGATCTGACACATTGTAAGAATATTTGTACATTTGCTTTCTTCATGTTGATATTCTGATTCATTGATTTACTATTGGGAACTTTCCTCTGCTGTTTTTTATTGTGCACATGTTTGATGGCATTGACACTCTTTTTGAATTGATCCCTTTGTTGTTGTAAATCATTATATCTTTTGGTATCATTTCTTCTATTTTCACTCTGTGCATGCTCTATTGATATGGTTGCAATTTTATATCTTCCTCCAGTTTGAAGACTATCATTGATGGTTTTCCTTCTTGCTCTTCAATTTCAATTTCTTCTTCTTGTACTTTGATTGTTCTGTCAGCATAATTTATTACACATCCATTCTTCATCAGAAAATCATCCCCTAATATCACCTTATAGGGCAGTAAGTTGTTATGGGTGTCTATTACCACTAGTGTTTGCTCAAAGGTTGTATTTGCTATTCTAATCTATACTGCCTTGATCTTGCCTTTTGTGTCTATATACTCTCCAGATGCATTAATTAGTCTTTTGCTTGAACATTGTAAATCTTCTCGTTTAAATCCCAGTTTTGTTGTGCACTCATCCATTATTATTGATGTTGCTGCTCCCATATCAATTTTTGCTTTTGGTAAAATCCCATTTATCATTATCATTATAGTCTTAATGTTGTCCAGATTTGTCATGATCATTATAAGTGCTCGGTTTTTTGAGTCTGGCTAGTTTTCCAATTCTTCCTCCATTTGGGGATCCTCTGCCAATTCTGATTCAGATTCAATTATGTCCTCATTGTCATAATATGCTTCTTCCTCTCTGTTCATATTAATTTGTTTTCTACATTCATCCTTTCTGTGCCCCTTCTGTCCACAGGCATAGCACTTTGTCTCTTTCTCTTACTTTCTTCAATTTCCCATCCTTATTTTTTATGTTGATACATTTCTCCACCTTCTTTTCTTTGTACACTTTGGTGTTCCCTGTTTGTGGTTTGTAGTTATTTCTCCATTTTGTTGGCTTTTCCTTATTCCATATTGCCTTTTCATAGATGTGGGTGTTATTATCAATTGTTGCCTGTATGTCTATGGCTTTCCTGATCAATTTCTCCAACTTATCATCTATGTTGCACTTGATTTCGAATTTTGTATGGATGTTCTCTAGCATGCCTTTGCAGATGTGAGAAAAGAGATCATACTTGGAATACTTGTTTTGCCTTGAGCTAAGTGTCAATAATTGTTCTATCTGTTGGATATAGTTTTGGATATCATCCATCTTTCACATCTTTGTGGAATTCAATATGATTTGATATTGTAGAATCGTGGGCTGTGATTTTACTAGTAACTAATTGACTCTGCAGAAGGTTTAACATAGGAAACAGCAGCCCCGATTCTGGGGAAACAAGTAAAGAGAAAATAAACTAATATAAAAACAATTGTAGTTCATCCAAGTACTTGATATGATACTTTAGGTCTTCCCAAGATGATCAACTAACGTGGCTTCCAGCCGAAGCGGAGTCTTTAGAAAACAGAAACAGTTCAGTGCTCGATTAGTGCATGGTGCTACCCTATTTGTCTCACTTATTAATTTCTATCTCATTACAAAAGTAAATCTCATTTTCATTGTTAGTTCTCAGCTCACTAAATAATAGTCTGTAATTACCAGACATTCGTGTTAGCCAACGGCATGGTATCATCACAGTGTAATCAATTATAGGTGCATGTATGTGTTGAGTTTCGAATGAGAGATTTATTATTTCCTTAACCGTACCCGTATCCGTAACTTAGTGAGTCCACAATTTGGGCTGGGAAGATCTAATGATCGCCAGGAGCTACGTGTCGCCCTGTACCTTGAGAAGGCACTCCCAAATTGTCGCCAAGCTTAAGCAATTATTTTCATACTAAAACAATAGATAAAGTAACGGAGAGAAAAGTAACAGTATTTGAGGATAGACAAAATCTATTGACCATTTTCTACAAGTTTATACATGGTTAATAATAAATAACTACCTGCCTTAGTTTACAATCAAGTTTAATCGTTCATGTTATCAATTTCCCTCGCAATTCAAATTACATTTGAGCAACATATAGCACCTTCGAGAGGACATGAGTTCCTTTGTAAACCTGAGGTAGAAACATAATTCTGACGTCATAGTGACGTGATACCAAAGGAAATAAAAATCAACTAAATAATAAACACGAATTTCCCAAGTGACTCTACACGCCCCCCCTTGCTCAAATTAATTTGGCGGCAGCAGGTGGAGAGTGGGACCTGACACAATGCATTGAGTAGCCATTACCATTTCTGTTGCTAAGTCACCTTCCCATTGTTCAAGGGTGGCATACTGAGATTCCTGGGATAGCTGCATTAGGACCTCTCTCTGAGTGACAACTTTGTCTTTCAATTTGAAGTATCAGAGAGTTGGTAATCTGTCGCTGATAGGGCAATTTCAATCTGGTCATCCTGTACTTCATGGATTCTTAAAAAGTAGATAACTAGCAAGTTCGGAAAATCAATGTTCACTGGGTCGAAGCTTCGTATTGTGCTACTGTTATTCAAGAATTGACATAAATTGTATATCGAGAAATCCTCATCAAAGGAAATGTGGACAGTGCTTCGCCAATATAATCGACTCACTTCTTCGAGCATAGCAGCACCGTAACAAATAATGCAGTTGATAGGTGGACGTCTCTCGGCGTCAATAATGAAAGGTATCATGTTGACTGAACAGCTTAGTTTTTTAGTATTGTACGTCCATCTTAACTGGTTCTGAGTCGCCTCCGAGATGTTATTGCGAATGTAATGGACCACGCGACGCGTAGCTATAAAGTAAGGGTGTAGTGTATCCGCACCAACTGTGTACATCTTTTTCTTCCGATCTTCCATCTTCTGAGACCTAACAGAGGATGTAACGGACATACCTGAGGTCGAGGGGGCTATCAAATCACTCGTCAGGGTAAATTACACTAAAAGGTTCATGTAAAGGGTTGGGATTTAAAGTTTTTGATGGTGAATGCGCCAGCTCTGCTCGCCCGCGTGGAGGTATGTATCCCCCCATGGAGTAGCAAGATGAGGACGGTGTTGATGCTCTCTGCTCACCTAAGCGTGGAGCTACGTATCGCCCACACGGTATAGGGTTCTCCTCAGCACCTTCATGTCGTCCTCGTTTACGGGCCTCATCGCGCCTGGATGAGGATGAGCCATTGTTACTACCCTCCATCTTTCGTCTCACTCTGCGACGACGGGACGGAGGAGCTGGCGACTCGCGTTTCTTCCCTATCGGTGGTGTCATTCCTAAACATAATGTTAAGGTCCCAAATATTGGGATCATAGGTTTGATTAACTCTAGTGCGCCTTGCAGGCAAAACTCGTGAGCTACTAGTGTCAATTGTTTCAGGCTCAAAATCAGTGTCAGATAAACTTTCCTCAGCAAATTCTGTCAAATTATCGTAAGTGGTGTATTCATCGACACCATTATCAATTAAAGTGTACTCGTTGTTATCATCGATGATGACGTTGTCGATATCCTTAATCGCGCGTTTTAATCTCTGAAAATGTACAGTTCTTCCGTTACTAAGTGTGTATGTGTTATGATCGAGCACTTTCTCTATTGTAAAAGGGCCTTGCCAATTATTGGCTAACTTTCTTACTTGGTTGTGATCGGTTGTAATTCGTGGAAGATATGCAAATACTTTATCTCCTCGTTTATGAGGTTCACCATATAATTTTTTGTTAAAAGTTCTCCTCTGTCTTGTACAAGACTGGTTTGTGTTATGAACAATGGTTAAGTGAATTTCCTGCATGTCACGTAAAAGTTGATTTACATATCGTTCTAAAGTAATTTCAGAATAGTTCGGATACATCATGGATAATGACATTAGAGCTTCGCATCCAAACATGGCTCTAAAAGGAGTTATTCCAGTAGTTGAGTGCACGGATGTGTTGTAAAAGAATTCAATACTCTCTATTACTCGACGCCAACTTTTCCCTGCAGCTCGCGATACTGCGACTCTAATCAGTTTTATCAGGGTTCGATTCAGTCGCTCCACCAATCCGTTCACTTGGGGGTGGTAGGCAGTAGTGAAATCATGTAGTATTTCCAATTCGGTCATAAGAGTTTTCATTAGATTACTTTCGAATTGTGGGCCACGATCTGACACTAAACAAGACATAGGACCCAACTTTAATATCCACTCTTTTAATATCTTGTCTGCTACCTTTTCGGCAAGTGTGCTGTCCATAGGGATGATACGGGCATACTTAGTAAAATGATCAACGAGTACTAATAGATATTGAAACCCCTCACTATCACGAGATAGTTGCTCTATGTCCATGTGCACAATCTCGTTTGGGCTTGATGCGGCACGACATTCCAGTTCGGCACGTTGTTCAGGAAAATGGGCGGCGTTATTCAGTAGACACGTTTTGCATTTGTCGATAACATCTTGAACGGTCGCCCTAATGCCGATCGTGACATAGCGAGAATTGAATGTTTTTTCGGTTTGAATAATCCCAAGGTGACCTTTCTCATGAACTCTTCTCACAAGATCCCTTTTAAAGTACTCAGGTATAGCTAGACGGTTATTTCGGCTTTTTACATATAATAGGCCATTCTCTGTGGTTGTCCAATTATATCTGTTGTAATATCTCACCACGGTCGGCGAAAGAGGAAAAAATGGATCATTCATTCTTTTCATAATCTCAGATAACACAAGATCGTTTTGTTGGTGTTTTATAATTTCCTCTTCGGAAATCTCCTCACGAATTAGGATTGGCAAAATTTCCTTGCCATTTCTATCAGCATTTATCTCAGGAATTAGTTCATACTCAGTATGGGGTATGAATGTGAACGGTACCTTTTCTCCTGCGGGCTTCTTCAAATCTCGTTCATAACTTGGTAGCGCAGTCCAATAGTCTGCGTTTAAATGTAAACGTCCAGGGCGATGCTTAATAGAAAATGAAAAATCGTTAAGATATTCTATCCACCTGGCTACTATACTGGATCGATCTCCTGAGAACTTCTTGAGCCAAGCCAACGCACTGTTGTTGGTGCGCACTATGAACTTCCTCCCTAGAATGAAATATCGAAATTTCTTTAATGACTCTACTAACGCTAACATTTCGCACTTGGTAGCGCCGTAGTTTTTCTCAGCGGCTCTTAATTTTCTGCTGAAATATTGAACTGGACATTCGACTCCATTGATTTCTTGACTCAACACGCCACTGATAGCTACCGCACTGGCGTCACAGTCGACAATAAACTCTCGTGTATAATCAGGGGTGTTCAGTGATGGAATTTTTTGTAGTTCGGACTTAATTCCTTCCAACGCTTCCTGCTCAGTCCAGGTCCATTTAAATTCATGGGATTTTTTAAGCAATTGAGTTATTGATTTAGTCTTTTCAGCCAGGTCGGGGATGAACATACCGTAATAATTCAAGAATCCCATTAATCTCTGTACGTCTTTCCTGCTTCGAGGTGTTTCGATCCGCTCTAAGAACTGCCTGGCATTAGTTTTAATCGAGATTCTCCCGTGTTCGATTACCCTTCCTAAAAAGGTGACTTTGACCTGTGCTAAAGAGCATTTATTTCCGTTAACCTTGAGACCAGCTTTCTGTAGTAATTCCAGGGTTCTTTGTAACTTCTTGAGATGGTCCTCAAAGGTGTCACTTGCCACTAAAATATCGTCGATGTACGCAGAAATCCCCGGTTCAAGAATATTAGCGTCATTGGTTAGTACCTTAGTGACATAACGCTGGAACGTGGCTGGTGCATTACATAACCCGAATGCCATATATTTCCATTCGTACATTCTGTACTGAGTGATAAAAACGGTCTTGGGAATATGTGACTTGCGCATTGGTACCACGCATTGGTACCTGCCAGTAGCCTTGCAAGAGATCAAGGCAAGAAAAGAACTTATACTTGGTAGATTTTTAAATAAGATCTTTGATTAAAGGTAATGAACTGTAATCTCATTCTACAAAGTCATTCAACTGCAGAAAATCAATGCATAGCCGAGATTTTTCACCTTGTCTAATAAACACTGTGGGTTCTGCATAGCGACTATTACTCCCTTGGATTATCCCACTCTCTATCAAGTCCTTTAGGATTTTTTCATAATCTGCTTTTAAATTTTCTGGGATTCTTCGGACAGGTTATCTTCTTGTTTTTTCTTGTCATGCTCCTCTCCCATCCCCTGCCCCACTCTAATGCCACCCTATTTTAACACCTTACTTTTACTACGCAGTATTGATATAAGGGTTTTCTCCCCATCGGTTAAATGAGAGTGAGTTTCATCGTTCACAGTGGGGATCCTCACAGTAGTCGACTCTTCCAGGTCGTGGATGGCAGTACAAATGGTTAAACAGGAGTTTTCGACATTTTCAATTCGAACGGGCACACCGATTATTTGGAGATCGCGTTCATTGAACCTCACTGGATGCTTAGATCCATTCAGAATAGTAACGTGAGTACTCAAATCAGGCAAAAAGGAGATGCCTTTGATATGTTTGCTGGTTTGACCTGCTATCATTACATGACCTTTCATCTCTGGGTTTGTATACACAGCTACTTTTGTATACAGTGCTACTTCTGTATAGAGTGGCTCTTCTAAGTGGAACAGCTCTTTCAAGTGGAACACGGTTTCTAGTTGTGTGGCATCCTGATCCTTTATGGATATCTTGTTGTTCTTGTAATCAATCATGCATGAGTTTTTTTCCAAAAAATCGTTCCCCAATATCAGATCGTACCCCAATATCAGATTATAGGTGTCAAGGTGATTAGATCCTACTTCAAATCGTTCAGTACCAATCAGTAGTTCAGTACTTTTTAGCTTCCCTTTTAGTGTTAGCTTCCCTTTTAAGGCAACGATAAGTTTAATGTCAGCTGTAAGATTAAGGGAGTCACAGGGATTAAGGGTATCCTTAGAGCACTAGATATCCTTACAGCATTCGTCGCTAATGATAGAAGCGGCGGCTCTGGTATCAATAGTGGCATTAATAATCCTTCCGTTCATCTCCACAGGAATAAAGTTCTTCCTTATCATATTAGTTATTACTAATACGTCCTGTGCCCGTTTCGAGGGAGTCGGCGCTCCCGTCAATTTAAATGAGGCTCGGTTTCGTTTAAGTCTACAAATAAGGTGTCAGAAGAAGAGGCAACTAGTGGCTAGTCAACTACAAAACCCTCGCCTTCAGCAACTATCTGAATCTTGGCCTTACAGTTTGATTTGAAATGCCCCTTTTCACCACAACGGAAACATCTGACTGAGGACATATCCAATTCCTTCTTTAGAAGGGTCTTTTTAGTCTGATCCACCTTTCCAGTAGTACCGGAGAGCTCGTAGAGATCCTTATCAATTCGATTGGAGTTGTAGATCATGTAGACTACACTGATAGCTTTTCTGATAATCTCATGTAAATTTTCTTCTGGATCACATTTCATTTCCAGGCGACTTCGGATCGACGGAGGAAATCCTCTGCAGATATACGAGAAGAGATCTTGCCTGGAATACTCAGGAGACAGACTACTAAGTCGGAAGAGTCTCTCGACTTGCGTGATGTAATTTCGAATATCATCTCCTCGCTTAAAACTCATGTCGCAAAGCAGCGTTTTGTACTGATGTTTTATATGAGGAGCTTTGTAATGATCCTCAAAGAATCCTACTAATAATTGATAATCAGTCTTGATGTTTTGTTCCAGCATCATATATTGATTATACGCAAGCCCACTCAAGTACAGTGGGAATTGTGACACCGCATCCTCTTGAGAGGTTTTGTATTGCTTCATATGGAGTTCGAATAGGAAAAACCATTCTTCGAAAGATTGTGAGACTGCGTCAATCTGTCCCGTGAACTTGGGTAAAACTGAGTGCTTACTGTGGACTGGTATTTGTCCAGGGGTCTTGACGGGAAGAATCGAACGGCGAAATCGGGGTCTCTGATCTGAAGTACTACTAGCATTGACTGGACTCAAGGCATCAGACATATGTTCCTTTGAAGAAACACAAGGTGATGGCTGCACGGAACTTGCCGGAATGCAATCTCGATCTTGATTAGGAGTCGCGACGGTGGCAATAGAGGCTTGCGTAAACGTGGGAGTAGAAGAGACAAACGGATTTATGCAAGATGACACTGACGGGGGAGGAACCGTATTTCTTCTTTCGTCATGCTGAGAAGGTGTAAGACCATTCGAAAGAACAGGAGTTGTAGGTCCACCGCGAATCATTTGAGCGAATTTCTCAGTTATAGTCTCGGCAAAATCCCCTAACGCTTCATTCAATGTAGCATGCGTAACGAATTCGTCAACTGGAAGCTTCATAAGGTTAGCTTCTTCTGATTTGGCCATTTGAGTTTTTAACTCGTGAATTTGCAATTCCAAGGCAACAGTTGATTCTAGCATTCTCATTTCCATCTTTTGGTATGCAACGTGCTGAGTATTCAGTTCAGCTTGAAGAGACTCAATCTGGCGCTCACTGTCCATTCTCATAGCGACTTGCTGTGACAAAGCATCTTTCAAATGCTCGATTTCCATCTGTTGAGTATCAAACCGAGGCAAAGAGTTTAATATGTTATCAGTGCGATGAACGGGCCAAAATGGAATGGGAGGAGCATTTTGGGTATTTAAAACTCTGTGAAGCCGCCGTTGCTGAATGTCGGGGCTGCTGGTACCTTCGCGGGCATATGGACTAGTTGAGGCCAGATGATCTTGACGTTGAGACGACGTCTGAATGGGAGAAGTCAGAGGGCAGAAATTTAACAATGATCCAACGGTGCAAGGGGCAACGTCCTGGTTGCCAGCGCTTACACAGGGGACACTCGGAGGAGTCCCAAAAGTAGGAGAATAAGTAACTGTATGATTCGAATCCATTGATCTACAAGAAAAATAACAAGAAAGAATAACTACACTAACAGACACTTGGGAGCACTTTCCAATCACAGAAGAAACACACAGCTCATAACAATCATAGAATCCAAACCCAAATGTGAGATTACGGTGATACTTGGTAATAAATCCAACACATAAAGCACTGAGACAAAAACAGATTGGTAACAGGTAAAACACAGACATAAACTAAACCAAACACTAAGAAAGATCGCGGTTGCCCTCCCAACAGAGAGAAGAAGGATCTGAGTACATCAGTTGGTAGATTTACACGGAAACCCAATTGCCATCAGGCACCAAAACTAAATCAGAACCAACTCCAAACCACCAAAAGAAACAACCAAGAATATGTTGTTATCACGTCAGCATCCTGTCACGGTCACCATGTAGAATTGTGGGCTGCAATTATACAAGTAACTAATTGACTCTGCAGAAGGTTTAACTTAGATAACAACAGCCCCGATTCTGGGGAAAACAAGTAACGAGAAAATAACTAATAGAAACAATTGTAATTCATCCAAGTATTTGATACGATACTTTAGGTATTTCCAAGATGATCAATTAACGTGGCTTCCAGCCAAAGCGGGGTCTTTAGAAGCAGAAACAGTTCAGTGCTAAATTAGTGCATGGTGCTACCTAAATAACTATACCAACAGGCACTTGGGAGCACTTCCCAATCACAGAAGAAACACACAGCTCATAACAATCATAGAATCCAAACCCAAATGTGAGATTACGGTGATACTTGGTAATAAATCCAACACATAAAGCACTGAGACAAAAACAGATTGGTAACAGGTAAAGCACAGACATAAACTAAACCGAACACTAAGACAAATCGCGGTTGCCCTCCCAACAGAGAGAAGAAGGATCCGGGTACATCAGTTGGTAGATTTACACGGAAATCCAATCGCCATCAGGCACCAAAACTAGATCAGAACCAACTCCAAACCACCAAAAGAGACAACCAAAAATATGTTGTTATCACGTCAGCGTCCTGTCACGGTCGCCATGTAGAATCGTGGGCTGTAATTGTACTAGTAACTAATTGACTCTGCAGAAGGTTTAACTTAGATAACGACAGCCCCGATTCTGGGGAAAACAAGTAACGAGAAAATAACTAATAGAAACAATTGTAATTCATCCAAGTATTTGATACGATACTTTAGGTATTTCCAAGATGATCAATTAACGTGGCTTCCAGCCGAAGCGGAGTCTTTAGAAGTAGAAACAGTTCAGTGCTCGATTAGTGCATGGTGCTACCCTATTTGTCTCACTTATTAATTTCTATCTCATTGCAAAAGTACAAACCTCATTTTCATTGTTAGTTCTCAGCTCACTAAATAATAGTCTGTAATTACCAGACATTCGTGTTCGCCAACAGCATAGTATCATCACAGTGTAATCAATTATAAGTGCATGTATGTGTTGAATAAAACGAGAGGTTTATTATTTCCTTAATCGTACCCGTATCCGTAACCTAATGAGTCCACAATTTGGGCTGGGAAGATCTAATGATCGCCAGGAGCTACATGTCGCCCTGTGCCTTAAGAAAGCACTCCCAAATTGTCGCCAAGCTTAAGCAATTATTTTCATAGTAAAATACCAAATAAAGTAACGGAGAGAAGAGTAACAGTAATTGAGGATAGATAAAATCTATTGACCATTTTCTACATGGTTACTCATTTTATACATGGTTAACAATAAATAACTACCTGCCTTAGTTTACAATCAAAGTTAATCGTTCATGTTATCAATTTCCCTTGCAATTCAAATTACATTTGAGCAACATGTATAGCACCTTCGAGGGGACATGAGTTCCTTCGTAAACCTAAGGTCGAAATATATAACTCTGACGTCATGATGACGTTAATACAAAAAGGAAATGAAAAATCAACTAAATAAAACACGAATTTCCCCGAGTGACTCTACAAAAACAGTGAAGCAAGCTCAACTTGGAACAGAAAAACTCTTATGCCTATCACTTTCAGTTTGTCCTATATCTTAATTCCAACTACTAAAACAGCGATCAAACTCTACCTGTGTCATCCAAGAATTTGTGCATAGATATTTTCAATTTAAATATACCTATCTTGTACAAAAGTTTAGATAACTATTCCAAAATAATTCATGATTAATTCATATAACAATAACCTAATTAATAG
>CABFPE010000265.1:998889-1010136 GCA_900660155.1 Hofstenia miamia
GGCATGGTATCATCACAGTGTAATCAATTATAGGTGCATGTATGTGTTGAGTTTCGAACGAGAGATTTATTATTTCCTTAACCGTACCCGTATCCGTAACTTAGTGAGTCCACAATTTGGGCTGGGAAGATCTAATGATCGCCAGGAGCTACGTGTCGCCCTGTACCTTGAGAAGGCACTCCCAAATTGTCGCCGAGCTTAAGCAATTATTTTCATACTAAAACAATAGATAAAGTAACGGAGAGAAAAGTAACAGTATTTGAGGATAGACAAAATCTATTGACCATTTTCTACAAGTTTACTCATTTTATACATGGTTAATAATAAATAACTACCTGCCTTAGTTTACAATCAAGTTTAATCGTTCATGTTATCAATTTCCCTCGCAATTCAAATTACATTTGAGCAACATATAGCACCTTCAAGGGGACATGAGTTCCTTCGTAAACCTGAGGTCGAAACATAATTCTGACGTCATAGTGACGTGATACAAAAGGAAATAAAAATCAAATAAATAATAAACACGAATTTCTCTGAGTGACTCTACAATATTGATTTTTGAAGCTTTCATTTTCATAGTAATCTATGAAGTCTCAGATTAGTAATTTGTAATCTTGTTTTATATCTGCATCCAAGATCAAGTAGTGCTTAGAGGCCGCCCCTGTTAGATATAGTGAGAACCTTGTGGCTGCTGCCCTTTGGTTCACTTTCCTCTCCACCATCATAATCTTGACATTTGCAGCCATTCCAGAAATGTCGGGTTATAGCTGTCCACTTTCCCATTAAATTTAGGCAGAGTTGCCTTACATGGTATTGTCTCATTGTGACTATTTTATGGCAGCATTGAATTCTCATAGACTGGTTTCTTTTGTCTATTTATTTGTTCACTAACTGTGAGTTGACTTGTCACTGCTCTGATTATCTCATTGATTATCTTTCTTTTTTCCTCTTCCTCTTCTTCCTCCATTTCTCTGAGGTGTTTTTTAAAGTTTGTGGGTGACATTTGTAAGCTCCTTTCCTCCCTCTGTTCAATTATCCTTTTGTGCATTGCTGTTACCTTTGGATTTTCTTCTCTGTTTTCTCGTAGTTCTTTCAATTTCCATCTCAGATCTTCTATTTCTCGTTTCTGGTTTACATGATTTTCATCTCTGTCTAACTCTGTTGATCTGAGTTTATCTTGGAGCTGTTCTATCTCTTGGGCTTGGATATTGTTGTCCAGGATTAGTTGCCTATTCACGTCTTCCAATTGCTGGCATATCTTCTCCCATTTTTGGTTTTGTTCTTGAAAAGCTTTGTTTGACTGTGCCAGCTGGTTCATTAAGGCCTTAATGTCTCTCTGGTTATCCAAGCGTTATCCATTTCAATTTTCAGTTCACTTAGTATGTTCTCATTCTCTTGTTCCAATGTTGACATTCTCTCCATTAATTGTTGTATCTCAGATCTCAATATTGTCTCTGTTTCATTTGTTTGGAGTAGGATGTTTAGAACTTCATCAGATCGTGTTTCTGGGGACATGTGTAGGGTTTCCAATTCTATGGGGGATATATCTTTCTCTCCTTGGCATGGGGGTTGTTTTTTTTGTGCCTACCTTGGTGCTACCTTTTTTTCCTCATGTGTTTGGCATCTTTAAGTACAAATAGTAGTGGCTGGTAGATCTGTGTGACTCTTTGTCTTTCACTTGCTCTACATTAGGTATAGTTGTAGTTGTTGACTCATAGCTGGCTGTATGTTATCTCTGCTTCCTTGCATGTTTTCTGCTATTTTTGTTGCTCTGGTTATTCATTGACTTTAAGTTTCAAGTTCAGATGTTGAACTGATTCTTCTTCTTCTGTTCTTTAACTGTCACAGTCACCATGTAGCATCCACTACCAAGCGTTAACATAGGTTAAATGATTCTTTCAAATTATTGTTCCTTATTCTATGTGGGTAGGGATGTATGCATATTAGCTATTTATTGTATGCATTCCTGTTAATCTTCACTTAACTGAAATAACTGAATACTGTTTAGGTACTCCGCCATCATAGCTCTACTCTGTGATTGGTGTGTATGTAGCCTCCAGCCAACTCCAATCTCTGCATCACCTCACTTGTGGTTCCATTGCTGAATTAAGTAGCTCCAAACCTCAACTCAACAAAGTTCTTATGTGTTCCCTATCCTAACTCAGTGCAGTTCTCAATGCTAATTGTAACTGACTTAAACTCAATTTGTATTGTGTATGTAATTCCCTTCACAACCTTACAATGTCACTAGCTGCGTGATAATTACTACTTCAGCCATTACAGAACAACTTTTGGCTTTAGATAAGTAATACAATTAAGTTACATAACAACTCACAGCTTCCTACCTTACATTTAAATAACATAATACATGCTCAGTTTCTTTATCTGTATATTATGGGTCCTCTAAGTCTATCAGATAAAATATATATAACTTACAGTAGGCTATCCAGCCCTTTTGCCAATGTTATTTTTTAGTTACATGTAAACAATTGAATTGATAGCCAGCTAAACAGAGAAAAACTCCTATTTGTATACCTAACATAAATGCAGTTTCATGGTTTGGATCAAGGACCCTCGAGTCACTCCCAATGTGTTCCCAAACCACTACTACTGTATATTTCATTTAGCTTGACATTCTGTATAAATAATCAAACTGATCTAAAATCTAAAGATAAGATTTTGAAGAATTTACTTCAACAATTTCCAAAATGATTTCTCGCCTATTTATAGTTAACTTTCAAAAAGTACCTGTCATTCAAAATTCAAATTTGTATTGTCTGCCAAAATTTGCTAAAAATAATGGAAGTGAGTTCGCCCCCTTTGTTTGGTCAAAATTCAACAACAAGTACTAATTTGCTGTGTTATTACTTGGTTGCATTTACAAAGATAATCTGATAATTAAACTTAAATTGTTTTTCTAATTAATAATCATAATGCGATTTTAGTTTTGACTAATCATCTGATCTTCTTTTTTCATTAGCAGCATTATGCTTTGCATTATGCTACATTATCAATGCAGTACACCAACTACAGCAAAAATTTGAACAATGATTACATAAACAAACTAAGAAAGCAAATTACAAGGATCCATGAAACAATTTGTCACAATATAAAGAAGTCAACTGTGAGACATCAATGTAACTATAGCAAAAAAATCTATGGACATGCACATAAGGTAGGAGACAAGGTATATGTGTTTACACAAATGAAACTCACAGACACAAACTAAGTCTGGAAATTGAAAACAGTATGGTCTGGACCCCATAGAATAACATAAACATTACCTAATAAAGAATATATGTTAGACAATGACAGACTGCTACATTTTCAAAATTTGAAAAGAGCAATGATAGACATTGAAAAGACGAAAATAGATGAAAAACACTGAGTTCAAAATATGCCAAATTAACAGCAACTAAATTATATATGATATGTGTGATTTAGATAGTTTACTGGAAGAAGAATTTGATGAGGAATTCACAGCAGACATCAGAGATGAAAACATAGGATAAAGGGTGCTGCCCCAAAGGACAGCAAGAAATAAACCTATATATGAACCTGAAATATGGGATTTAAATTTACTAACTGAATTTAGGAAATTAGAAGAAGATGATGCACTCACTGATGAGGAAGAGAGTGTGAAGGAACCAGCAACAGGAGGAGCTCTCAGCCACGAGCAGGAGAAGGAGAGTATGCAAAAGTTCTCAAACCAGATGTCAATTCAAGGGCAGAATGGACAAGAATGAAGAGCAAATAACTAGATGACGTAGAGTGAGAAGGCGTCCTAGTAGTCCACAAGGCTGATTCAAGTGCAGGGAGACAAATGGACAAATAGCCTCTCCCACCAGAGATCTGCACAGCCAATTCAAGGGCACACAGAGAACTGGTGCACATAAGCAAAACTTTCCTTCTGAGAGTCCATGATGCTGGCAGTGAGACACTTATTCTTGCTTGGTTGCATAACACAAATTAATCTAAACTGATCATATAATTTTACAATATTTCTAATCATAATTTGTCTTGGATCTTATTCTCTCTTCAAATCAACATTAGCAGCTAAATTAATTTGGACGATGCTACACACCCTCCTCAGCTTGCATTATTTTTAGCACAGCTCACTCTCCATGTACTAAAGTGTCTGCTTTTCACACTATCAATTCCACCTCATGGTCTTCCCTATTAGTTTTTTCAAATTCAGATTGTTTAGTCATTTTTAGGACTGCCTCTCTTTCAGTAGTTACTGTATTCACATATTTTATGAATTTTGCCTCTCTGATATTTTCCATGATTGGTGTAATCTCTTGCAGCTCATTGATTTTTCTTGAGAATATATCATAGTATTTTTTGCGTAGAGTTGTATTCCCTTAATTCCTATCATTAATGTCAACTGTGCATCAGCCTGGCTTGTGTGGGCTAAATCTTCTCATATTTGTAGTAGCAATATTTCTTTTTCCAGATGTCTGTCCACACTATATCATTAACACTAGAGAATAGCATTACTGCTTTTTGGAGAATGGCTTTCTATTTTGTGTCTTACCTCTTTTAACTGTATGTGAATGGGTTTTCCTTGTGTGTAGTTGGTATTATTGTTCCTTTGATGTACACTCTTTTGCAATTATCATTTTTAGCATTATCTCCTTTGATCTCTTATAATCATCTTGTTCTGTTACCATCCTTGATTTCTCTTTTGTGTTGACATATGCAAATGTCGAGCAAAGTGAGAATAAGATCAAAGAAATGATGATTAGAAATATTGTATTTAGAACAATTAGATTAATTTAGATTTATTTGTATTATGCAACTAAGAAACAATATATGTCAGAAATGAGAGATTAGTATCTGTCAATAATAATATGTTTGCCAAAACATGTGGGTGAAATCACTTCCATTATTTTTAGCTGCCATCTTGGCAGAAGAAAAGTTTAAATTTGAAATTGACAGGTACTTTTCTGGAATTACTATAAATATGAATTAAATACTGTAAGCAATTGATAAAGAATTTTATTTGAAATTCTTATTTTGTTCTACTATAACAGTTTGATTATTTAATATGATCTCAAGCTAATTGAGAGGTGTTTAGTAGTGGTCTGGATCCATCATAGAGAAGGATTCAAGGGTCCCTGTGCCAGACCATGAAGGTGCACATGCATTAGGTGTAGGAGTTTTTCTCTCAATTAGCCAACTAGTGATCATGTAATACATGTATCAAAATAATTGACTGCAAACAAATAGTTGGATGACTGAAACCTAGGAAATATATTAATATCATTTTAGATATAAATTAATGACCAATAAATGACCAATAAAGTGACCATACATGTATTAATTTATAAATGTAGGTTAGGAAGCTGCTCAAATACTAATGCATTTATTAAAGCCAATATATTTTGGTAATGGCTACATGTAATATTCATTAAGCAGCTAGTTACAAGTCAGGTTGCTAACAAATGAAACACTTTTACAAAATAGAGTTTAAGTCAAATTGTGTCATGTCTTGAGTATGCACTGGGCTAGGATAAGTTACACATAAATTGTATCAATGAGCTGAGATGTGGAACTCAACAAAATGGAACATCAAGGGATTGGTGAAACTGGATGTGGAGATCAGCTTTGGACAGATGCCCACTATTGATCATTGGAGAAATTGTTGCATGGCTTCATCACCTAAATAGTGAACAGTTAAGTCTTGTTACATTGTGTTAATAGAAACAAAAGCTGAAGCAGTATCTAATTAAGTAAATCCCTACCCGCAAAACTACAACTAGTGCAGTAACAAAAGATAAATAGTAATTATGCCTGGTAGAGGATGTTACATTCATGTAGGAAGGCTGTGGTGACTTTGACCACCTTTGGCAGTCTCCATCATGGAAGAATCAATGGTATCAATACTGTTTCTGGCAGCATGCATATTATAATTTTCTTTTTGATTTGTCTCTCTATATGTTCATATGGGCCTGTTTTTGTTAGCACCATTGCTAGACCTATCATGGCAGGATAGTTCATTTTTCCTTCTGCGTTTGTATTCCAGAATGCTTGTATTAATCCTTTCCTGCTCAGTTTTAACCATATCTCTTCTTTGATGTCTACAATGTCCACTGCCAATTGATTGTAATGCTTGAGTAGCTCTTCTAGTTCTGTTCTTGTGAATGCCTCTGTAAACATTAGTTTCATTGTTGTTCTGTCTGTTGCTCTTTGATGTTTTGAAAATTCATTTCTTTGAATTCTCTGGATTCTCTTGTCACCTTAATTTTGACTAAGAACCATTCATCATCTGTGTCTATCCCCTTGATTGTTCTGGCTGGGCTTACTTCTCCCCACCTTTCAAGGTTTATTCTGTTGATTGTCTGTTGTGTTTTGGGAGATAATAGTAATTGCAAGGATGTTAGTAGTTCCTCTTCCCCCATGATTTCTCTCTGTTTTCATTACCATCTGGCAGACTTCTACCAGTTTGGTTATCCCGCCATCATCATTTCTGCACTCCTAATTAATTTAGTAAATGTGCATTGCAGACTGTCTTGCTCATACCTTTCCATTTCTTTTTCTAGTATTTTCTGCATGTTTTTCAGTACTGCTGTGTTTCTGATTTCCTTGGTGCTCACTAGTTTTTGTTTTATGATTTTTTTTGTTGTGTTCCATGGTTGGTTCTCCAGTTGTTTCAGCTGTGTCTCTGATGTTGCTCCCCACATATGCTTTTTCATTGGTTCCTCAAATATTGTTATCTTGTTCAGGCATATCCCCATCTTATTTGCCATATTGACTATTGACATCTTCCCCATCTGGTTTTTGTTCATTACAATGTGACTAATTATGTTTTCCATAGTCTGCATTGGTTTTTCTGCTTTGTTGGGCAACTCCATTCTCTTGATATGGCCTTTAAGAAGCCAGTTCTTTGTTTGCGTATTAATCAGGGCTAGTGCTTTCTCGAATCTCTTTGCCATCATTAATTTATTTCTAATATGTCATGAAATCACTAGTCTTATGCCTTTATCCTCAGTTGTGTATCGAATTTCTGGCACGTTTTTCTCTTCAAATACTAACTGCTGGAAATCCTTCTTTGTATTAGTTGTTGTTAGCTTCTATGTATAATAATCCATTTCTGTTTATTTTCCACTTATGCCATTCATAGTATCCCACTGTTAGTTTTGACAATGTTGTTTGGGGTTCTCTTATCTTTTTTATAATTTTGCTGAGGATTACATTGTCCCTCCATTTTTCCACTATTTCCTGTTTGGATATTTCTTCCCTCATCAATATCAGTAGGACTGATGGCCTTTCTTGTCCACATTTATCTCTCACAGTCCCTCATATTCAGTATGTGGCTGAAATTGGAACTGTTTCTTCTATAAATCTAATTTTGCTGCATCTATTTGATACTTGGTTAGTGATGTCCAGAAGTCTGCATTATTGTGTAGGGTGCATTTCTTATGTTCAATTGAAAATGTGAATTCATTCAAGTATTCAATCTATCATGGCACAATTCCTGACTTGTCCCCAGAGAACTTCTTTAACCAGGCCAGCCCACTGTTGTCTGTGCACACCCTGAACTCTCTGCTGATCAGGAAATGTCTGAATTTTTTAATGCTCTCAATCAATGCCAGCATTTCCACTTTGTTTGATCCATAATTTTCCTCACTTGCTCTTAGCTTGTGACTAAAAAATTGTATTTGGACCTCCTTTCCATTTTTTATTTGTCCTAATGTGGCTCCAGTATAAACTGTTCATTATAGTCCAGTGTATTTAGAGATGATAACTTGGCTAATTCTTCTTTGATGTTGTCTAGCTCCTCCTGCTCTTGCCATGTCCATACAAATGTCACTGATTTTCTCATTAGTTTGGTCATCTTTGCTGTCTTGCCAGCTATATTCAGAATGAAGGTGCCATACTAATTAAAGAATCCCATTATTCTCTGTATATCATTCTTGTTGTTGGGTTTTTCTATTTTTCTGATCATCTCTCTTGCATTGTCTTTCATACATATCCTACCTTTCTCAATTGTTCTTCCCAAAATACTATTTTTTCTTTTAGGATATCACACTTATTCCTGTTGATGCAGAGTCCTGTGGTCTCTAACATTGTTAGAATTCCTTCTAATTTTTATAAATGTTTTTGGATCATATCACTTGTTACTATGATGTCATCAATATAGGCATTGACTCCTTCTTTCATTCTTTGTGTTTTGTTTTTCAATTTTTTTGAAAGGTTGCTGGTGTTTTGCATCATCTGAATGCCATATATACCCATTTGTATAGCCCGTATGGTGTTATAAATGCTGTTTTCTCAATGTTGTCTTCTTCCATTTTTACCTGCCATTAGGCATAAATCTAGCATTGTGAAATACTTGCCTCATAAAGCATGTCCTCTATCTGTGGCAGGGGGTATGAGTCTTTCTTCATTACTTCATTCAATTTGTGAAAGTCTATGCAATTAAATCAGAAGTACTGCAAGGCAGATGATTCAAACATTTAAAATGGCACAGATTGTCTAACATTTATTAAATCAAATGAGGCAAATACAAATACACATAAATATATTGTACAATTGATAATTACTAAATTCAAAATATTAATGACAAAATTGTTTGTTGAGCATCAATTGATGCCACATGCCCCCTCCCCATATGCTGGGCTATTGCAATTGACTAATTCAACAGTATGAGATTGTATCACTGAGAGTGTTGTAACAACAAGATAGCACATGGATTGTTCCATGATAAAATATCAGAGAGTTCAGTTGAACAAGTTGCATAACAGATCAATTCAAGTTCTGTAGTAAGAGTCTTCATGAATTTGTAGAACTTAGGGTTGATCATTTGAGTTGATATCAGTAATACATTGTGTAGAGAGTTTATTTTCCTGGTGAAAATATTGTAAAATTTATAATAAAGGCATAATCCTTTCAGAGCAATGAGCAATGTCATTCAATCATCAATGTCAAATGCATGAGCTTCATCTTTCTTGATTGAAGTATCAGGATAGAAAAATTTATAGAATATATACAAATTAGTGTGAGATTTAACTTCATCAAAATAAATTGATATGTGCTAATTGAGTATCTCTGTGATTAGTTTAGGTTCATTTATCTTGGCTTTCATCATTGTTATAATTTCAATGTGCTTTGTGACATTATAATATTTGAGTGTGTTTTGAATTAGATTAGTCCAGAGGAGATCATTCATACCAGAGAATAAGCTGAGTTTTCTGGACAGAAGTTTTGTGAGTGATTGTTTGAGGTGATCAATTTGATCAGATACAGGTTTACCAATGCAGAAGATGTACTCTAGTGTAATGTGATTGTGGGTGTATAGATATGAAGTGTCGTTGTTTCTAATGATTTTTTGTCAACTTTGTGTGTATTTTTTGGAGTGTAAGGTTTTTATAAGATTGCTGAGGTTGTTGATGTACTGGTCTTCTTCTGTTAGTGGAATTGGACATGGCGTGTTTTCTTATAAGTTGATCTCCATGATGGTTTGATAATAGCAGTATGGAATAGCAGACTGGAGATACAGTAGTTGTTTTTCGTCTTGATAGCATCTTCCATGGAGATGTTTGTGCTAGGAGTAATGTTGTGTTCCTATGGAAATAGGACAGTTCACCTGTGCGTGAACTATGTGCTTCCATAGGGTATCAGAGCTAAAATGAGGATGGAGATATTCAATTGTAGTATTTGATTAGATGCGTTTAAAAGTTGAACATTCCAAATCAAAAGTGAGTTTTGAGTGTGGATTGAGTAAAAGAGCAATATCAGTTTTAAGCCCCATTTGCACTGGTTTAACTTGAGGAATTCGTCAAGTGAATTCAATAGCACATGGTCGCATTAACATTTTTCCTCCTGTTGATTTCATTTGATGATTTCAATATTGAAAACTCCTGTTTACATTGGTTCCGTTTTCATGTAACATCCTCTATCTGGCATTAGTACTGTTTATCCTTTGTTACTTTTATAACATTAGTTGTATCTTTGCGGGTAGGGATTTACTAACTAGATACTGTTTAGCTTTTATGTGTTTTGGTTAATATAATGTAACTAGATTTAACTCTTCACTATTTAGGTAATGAAGCCATACAGCAATCTCTCTAAAGCTGATCTCCACATCCAGTTTCACCAGTCCACTGATAATCGACTTGGTGGAGTTCCACCTCTCAGCTCAGTGATATAACTTATGTGTACCCTATCCTAGCTCAGTGTATACTGAAGACAAGACATAATTCGACTTAGACTCTATTTTGTAAAAGTGTTTCATGAATGTGCGACCAGACTTGTTACTAGCTGCTTAATTATTATTACATGTAGCCATTACTGAAATATATTGGCTTTAATAATCAGTCTAATATTGAGCAGCTTCCTAACCTACATTTATTAATTAGTACATGCTCATTCACTTTATCTGTCATTTTATAGTCACTAATTTGGATCTGAAATAATATTAATATATTACGTAGGTTTTGGTCATTCAACCATATTTCGAATTCATTTATTTTAATACATCTACTGAATGATCACTAGTCAACTAACCAAGAGAAAAACCCCTGTGCCTAACCTAAGTGCACTTTCGTGGTCTGACACAAAGACCCTAGAATCAATCTACTAAACACAACTGTTTAGCTTGACATTGTAATAAATAATCAAACCGTATTAACAGAACAAAATAAGAATTCCGAATAAATTTCTTTATCAATTGCTTACAGGGTTTCGAATCTATTTATAGTAAATTCAGAAAAGTACCTGTCGATTTCAAATTTGAACTTTCATCTGACAATAATGGAAGTGTTTTCACACCCTTGTTTTGCCAAAAGTATTATTATCAACAGATTCTAATCTCTTATAGTTGACACTTATTGTTTTTTGGTTGCATGAAACTAATTAATCTAACTGATCTAATAATTTTATAATATTTCTAATCGAATCGACTTTAGCAGCTTGATTAGTTTGGATGATGCTACATTTGTTAATATTTATCAAAGGAATTAAAAGAATAATAACCTAAGGTCAGTCATTTACTAATCTAATTAACACAGATCAGGTGTACAGAGGCGTAGCTATGGTGGGCAATTGTCCACCTAAATATATTTTAGCCTTGCCTTTGTTACGTTGTTACATTCAGTGATGAAAACTATTGTTAGGTAGGTAGCAATTCCGAAAAAACATCAATGTTTGATTCTTTCAGCTTTAGTGGTGCCATTGGTTGTGCCATCAACAGTTAATACTAACTGGTTGGTTATATATATATATATATATATATATATATAT
>CABFPE010000265.1:1021454-1040915 GCA_900660155.1 Hofstenia miamia
ATATATATATGGAAGAAGTTAGGGAAATTACATGCTGCAGGCTAAAAAGAGACCAGCCAGTCATCAGACGTTATATGTTTTGTTCTCCTGAAGATTAGGATTGTTCTGCACAAAATAATTCCATTTTATGTGAAAGGAAACATCCCTATGTTTCTTAGAAAATCTTAGAACAAAGTTTTAAAATTTTTTCAGATGAATACCCAAATTTGGGTGTGGCAGTAGAATTTAGCTCATTGCCAGCTTTATTGCCTAACAAAAGCGCGTGGAAGTTGCTGCGCAAAAGTCTTTCTTTCTATTTACCAAAGATGAAGAGAATATTATACCAAATAAAAAGGTATTCAATTTCTACATGACAGAATCTCCTGATTTTGTGCTTATTATCAGCCATTGACATCCCGAATGAAGGGTAGAGAATCATGAGCTCTAAAACAATGGAATTCTGAGAGAAAGAAAAAAAATAGCTTTTCGCCTTGAAGACAGTCAATATGAAAATGGCGACCTTAAAGATGTGCAGCATACCAATATTACATTGGTGATGTTCTTCTGACACAGATATTCACCTAACTTCTTAGAAGTCTGTCTTTGGTAAAAATCGTTCTTCTGCTGCACAAGATCAATTTATTGTCACTTGGTACCATTTCTACATCTACCGTTAATTATTTTACTATATTGATAGATATTACCTCAGAAAACTTGTATTAATCAAAGAAAGACATTTTGTTAAAGAAATTCAGGAATATGTCGTTTAAATACTTCTCTTAAGAAACAAACTACTTTCCGACTCAGCTAATATTTTGATTTTGAAATCGCATGCAACTTTTTATGATCTGCTTTATGCTAATGCAAAACAAAGTTCTTTTGTAGATAAAATAAATTGTTAGGAATAGCTATTTTAAATTTTTCTAAGGCATTCAATTCAATTAATCACATCAGTTTAAAAAACTAGATTACATTAATGTCTTTAAAACTAATAGTAGGGAACTAATTTAATTTACCGATATGAAGGAGCTAAGTTCAAGAGAAATTTTTCAAGCAGGGGAAAATTATACCAAGGGGCTCCACAAGACATAATGCTAAGACCACTACTTTTTAAAAAATATATCTATAATCTAAAAAGTTTCATAAGCAAAGATTGCAATATCGTTTAATATTCTGAAGACACTTGCATTTTTATAAGCCATACAACACTTGAAACCAGTGGCATGCGCAGGGTTTCAAAATTAATTTTGATTGGCAAAATTAAAAAAATTTTCTGTAAAAAAATAAAAAAATTTAAATTTAAAATATAACATATTGAAGTGCATTTTTATGGTAAATTTTCTTAATATTTTCAAAAATGTTCATTGTTCTTTGCATTGCTTTTGTCATGAATAAGATGTCACCTGTCAGAAAATCCTGCGTACGCCCACGCATGAAACATCAATCACAAACTTAGAAAAATTTATCAAAATTAAATAACTACTTCAAAATGCATTGACTACAGAGCAAATATATTGACATTTTCTATCCCATGTATAAATTCAAGAGATATTATTATTATTATGACTGTTCTTGTGTTTCAAAAACGTACAAAAAATATATAACACGTGCAGCTTTATTCCTTCTGAAACTTATTGTATAATGTTTTGTTTTCTAGTTCATAATGCTGATGGCAAAATCGCAGACCAATTTCTGTTATGAAGCGTGATGAAAATTATGAAGATCTTAGAAGCCACAACCAAAAAGATTTTCAAGAAGAACTGTATACAAAACCCTAAGGAGATTAGGCTATGTGAGGTCTTCAATTAGGAAATCAGTTGTGATCTGCTTAAAAAATTTAGTTTTCAGAATAAAATGGGCTAGATCACGGAAAAATTGGACTATAGAATCTTAGAAGCAGTTCATTTTCTCAGTCATTGGGAAAGATAATAGTAAGTACAGCTCTCAACATATTGTATGTCCATCTCTTAAAAATAAATTTAGCGTGATGGTTTTGCAGCAATAACATTTTCTGGCTCAAGAGCCTTAAAGCAGTTTAAAGTTAACTGACTCCCAAAAATATATTGATGTATTTCAGGAGAATCTATTGACACTAATAGAACAAACTTTCATAAATGGAATAAAAGATCTATATCAGTCAATGCCATGGAGGCTTAAAACCTGTCTAAAGATGAAAGGCAGAGTGACGAAATACTGATAATTATTCTTAATAATGTGATGATTCATTATTTCTTACTGTTATAGATTAAAAGGAGCCTTTTATTCCTACTTTAAAACTGTTAATATTATTGAAACTTGCGACTGTACCCAAATTTATGGCAACAATTGTAGTGAAAAGCAGAGTTGGATCCAGCTGCAAATTTTTCAGTATTGTATACATGCTGCATAATACTACCCGCATTGACAAGAATGCTGGAGATCTTAAGATTACGTTCCTCAGCTCAGAAACCTCCTGCTTTGTTGAGTACTGCTGCTCCTAAGCCAAAGATAGAGCTTGCGCAGACTCACTGTTTCTGCTGTGGTCAGAAAGGTCACACAAAGTCTCAATGCCACGCTGTCATTCATTGGCGAAGTCTTCATCATTGATGAGCCCAGAGATGAAAAATGTCCACTTGATTTACTTGTCAGCTCTGTCAATCAGTCAAACTAGTTGGAGCACCATCTCCTAGAAAACATGCACACGATGTTCTGGTCATTAGCTCACTGTTGCATACTAAAGTTATCCCTGTGGATATAAACGGATCTTTGGTTAATGTCACCATCAACACCAGGGCCTCCGCCTCTATCATCAGCAACACTTGTTGCTCCAAGCTTTGGCTATCTAGGGACGATTTACTTCCGTCCACCACACACTTGTTGGATGCTTCTGGGAATTCACTTTCTCTAAAGGGTTGCATAGCAAATCTGGAATTACACATTCGCCAAGAATTATTCTCTGTAGATTTGATTGTAATTGACACTTGAAAGCAGCTGCTGCCATATGATATAATCCTGAGCAATTACTTCCTTGAGCAGAATTCCTGTGTCATCAATTACAGAAGCAACACAATTTCCATCCATGAAAGCAAAGATAGACAGGAACTTACCAATGTTCCTGAACAAGATATTATATTTAAGTTTCTTGCGCCCATACTCATCAAGCCTCAACACTGGCAACGCGCTGCAGTCACCATGGACTCCCAGTATCTAGGTGATGTCATGATCTCCGGGTATAAAGGGAAGCGTTTTGCTGGAGTCAACTTCTCCCCAGATCTCTGCCACATCTCAAATGGAAGAACTTATATCACCATGCTAAATAGCTCTCAATTCATTGGTCAGGATAGACCCTACTAAACTGATAATTGTCTCAACTCCAGTTCGTTTGGAATTAAAAGCTGCCACTTGTCTGCCCATTCTAACAGCAATACATGATTTAGTGGAACTGAGTGCTACAGTCCAGATCCCTCATATCAGTGAGAGGACACACCCCCACCTTAGCCCTCAGGGATGTGAATCACTCTCTCTCTCTTTTGCATTGACAACACCATGAAGTTTTCAATTACGGCTCAATCAGAGTTGGCCAGGCCATTGCAAGGAGCACGCAATTGTAACTAAGCATGATCGCCCCATTCGCCTTCCATTTAGGAGAGTGCTGAAAACCTCTGGGAAGACTATGAAAGAATCCTCAGTGATCTTATTGAAATTCGAATAATCCAGGGCAGCAATGGCACTTATGGAGCGCCCACTGTTTTCATTAAACAGGGTGATAAGTCATGCCTCTGTGTGGATTTCTGGAAATTAAATGATGTCACAGTAAAGGACACCTATCTGCTTGCTTGGATTGAAGACCTTCTATATGACGCCAGTTGGTACACATTGTTCACTTGTCTCGATTTATGCAAGGCCTATTAGCAGGCGCCAATGAAGCCCACCAACATTTCAAAGAATGCCTTCCTTACTCTGTATGGCCTCTTTGGGTGGAAGTATATGACTTTTGGGCTCTGCAGCGCCCCTGTGATATTTCAGCACTACATCACTCATGTGCTTAGGAATGGCACCAATGTACTCAAGCCAGGCATCACTGCCTACATGGACAATATCATCATTGCTGGTAATACCTTTGCCAAGTATCTAGAAAAGCTTGGTAGAACTCTCAATATTCTGTATGAATCCGGCCTCCAAGTTAATGGAAACAAGTGCTCTCATTGCAGCCATGTGTCACCTTTCTTGGAAGGGCCATCAAACCTTTTCATATCTCTAACAAAAATGATGCTAAAGACCATTTAGAAAAGATCAAAACTCTGCAATCTCATAAGGATGTTCAACGCCTTATGGGTTTTTTCATTACTATGGCCCCTTTATATCTGAACTGGCAAATAAAACCAAATATATTTCTCATCTACTATGGCGCAGCATGGAATTCCAGTTGATATGGGCTGAGCAAGAGGAGCTCAATGCCTAGTCTTACTAGCAAAACTAATTGAATCTTCTTTAGATCACAAGCAATTCACAAGGCTGAGACCCAAAACAGGACCATGCAACAAAAAGTGAGAAGAGCTATTTGGTAATGATTTCCAGCTACTGAAGATAAGACTAGGACTCACCAGACTTCTCAGTGCACAATGTGTTTTCTTAATTAATTTAGTACTTTGATTGCCCTTGTTATGAATTGATAGAGCAATAAATAAGAAATGTGTGCAACCTGACCAAATCAGCTTGTCAATTTCCTTATGCATAAATAACTTTACATTTATACTAATACATGACACTCCTACTAAATACATGTGAGCAATCAATGCCATCAGCAGAAATAGAATGGTAATTGGGTCAATGGTTAAGTCTGTACAAACAATCTTCAATTTAATAATCATGTTGCACATGTAATAGATGTTGGGGCTTGTATGCATCTCATATGTAAGAATTTGGATCTAAAACAAGAGGTGAACCTAAGAGTAGCTTTCCAGCAATTTGATGACAATTTGTTATTCATGTGAGCAAATCAATAGAAAAGCTAAACAATTAAAAATCCCTATCCCTAAACCTAACAGAAGAGTACACTTTGGTCTCAAGCTAGCAGCTGTACCACATTATGAATAGGTCATAGTGCAGGGGCCATTTGAGAACTGCTGATATGCTTGAGTGATTTAGATTTCCATTATCATTATTAATCAAATCTGACAAAGTAAAAGATAATTCCTGTGAAAATTAATTCATCATTCTCTAAATTGTATTACACTATATTTATAACAAAATTCTCACAAACAATTAAGCATCTAACATGTACCTGTTGTTGATTGTACATTGATTACAATTTTTCTCATCTGCTGATTTTACACAACATCACTATTAATTAGCTTCTTTTTGCCAAACAATTTGCAGATAAACAGTATGTGGTATTTACACTTTAAATCAGCTTTGCAATTAACTGCAAGGGATAATAAGGTTGATTTACAAAAAGGGACATAAAAAAATCAGTTTATTATTATTCTTAGTTTCTTTTCTTTTCTATATTACTTTTGAACCAGTTATGCCACAGTATTAGGCATACAAGGTGCCTATGAGCCCCATTATATCTTGTCTGTTTATGATGTTAGTTACATCAATTTTTACTATAGTTAGCTTTTGCAGTGAACTGTTTGATATCTATTTTATACAGACTGCATTGATTGCTCACATGAATTTTGCTTACATATTTATTTAAATGTAGGGTTAATTAAATGTAATGAATATTGTCCCTACATTCTACTCTTGTTGATCTAAAAAGAATTTCATTACTGATCAAGTTACAAACACATTGTAGCTAGATATTAGGTCTCAGTATTAAGGAGGCTAAATTTGAATAGCACTAACAATGTTGGAAGTGTATCTATTATGAAAAAGATAAAACATTAATAAAATTGTTTAAGCCTTGTTCAATGTTATCCTATCTCACTTCAGTACATATTCTAAACTATGCAACCAAAATTCATAAGATTGTTATTTTTCCCAAATACATATATCTCTACACTTAAATATATACATGACCCTATACACTTGTAAGCAATCAACTTGGCCAGCAGAAGTTGACAAAGAACTTTTAACATATCTGATATAAGGGTGTTCTTAGACACTTTGTATGTATAATAGGATGACTCTACAATGTTAAGCTTCTAGTGAACCCTGTGGCATTGATAAATAGTTATGCATTAAATATAGTTTACTGTCAGAATTATAAATTGAAAACAGAATTGTTCACCAATTAATAGCTTTGCTTCCTAATTTATATTATTTAAAAAAAGTTGTTTACACTTACCTTTTGCTACTGAATTTCAAATCAAGATAAATATTCATGGCATAATGGTTTCTGGCATGTTTCAAATCAGATAAAAAACTATGAATTAGCTAATGTTGTTTAATTTTGTTCCACACTTGATAATTGTCAACTATAATATTATCAAAGATAAATATTAGTTTCTGTAATTAAAGAAATTACTCATTCTTTATCATTTTTTAACAAGCAAGAATTAATTTATGTTGACATTCTGTCACTGTGTATTATGAAATATAAAATGGCATCCACCATTTCTATTATACTACTTGGATATATACTAGCTCCAAACTCCTTAAAATAATCTTAAAATAGCCTTTGAATCTTTTGCTTTGTTTATTATAAAATGTTGCATTGATATCTTAGTGACTGACACATTTGCCATTTAGCATCAGCATGAAACTTGAGTTGACTTTTACACCCTTATCTTCTGAGTCTGTCAAAATAAATGCACATTATGCGAATTATAATGAGTTCCTAATAAAATAAAATGCACTCAAGTGATCAAGAAGGCATTTGGTTCCCATGGTTCTTTGCATAATATCACTCTGAACATTTGCACAGAAAAGCACAGTTTTCTGAATTGGATACAAGAACATATATATTAAAATAGTATCACAAATAGTAATGATGAAAAGTGATGCTACTGCAATCTTGCCAATAATTGTCTGAAGAATAAAGAAAATGGGATAATGAACTCCTGGAAAATGAAATTTAAATTTGTAGTAAAACTATATAAAAGAATAATATAGTTGAGTTAAACACAAAAATCATTGTGAATGTAAGCTAATATGCTATGTAGATTTTTATGGTTTTCCCAGCTTGTTTGTTTTCATTCAATAAATCTTAATATATTTGATTTAGGTAGCTTGGATTCTATTATCTGTAAACAATAGCTTGACAAAACTATTTATCAAAATACACATAGCAAATGTTAAGATTTTTTAAATTAACAAGTTGACAAATTTGCCAAAAAATTGGTTTGTTTTTTTTTGTTTTAAAAATAGCAGGCAGCTAATGTGTACAATGAATTTGATTATTACTGCACTAAAAAGACTATACAAATGTTTTACAAATTGTTTTAAAATAAACACATTTTGAGAAAATGAGATTACAATACTGCAGTTTCTTGATATGTTAAGTAAGTATAGCTACAGTTTATTACTTTTCAAGAAGAGGCTGAAAAATTTTTCTCTGAAGCCCTTCCCAAGAATAATATACAGAAAAAAGTTTGCACCATTGTTAGTGACATGTGCTGAATTAGCAAGCATTTCCAGTATCACAGCAAGCAAAGAACATTTTCCAACAATTGAGGAGTAATGAACAACAATGTATGAAACTGTAGCTAATGTTATGAATATTAGAAAGCTAACAGATATGATTAATAGAAGTTTTTCTATGCCAGAGTTTTTTGAAGTTTCATTTCTTAATGACAAATTTGCTCCTATTGTAATATTGCATATAGTAACAAGAACTATAGGGACTATGCCTTGAATAAATACAAGAATAAGAACAATTTGTGCATCACTCCATGTAGGTTTTATGCTACAAAGTCCATTTGGGCACTCATAAAAAGCCAGCATGCAAGGTAATCCAATTGCTATGAAATTGAATATTGTCACAGAAAGCATGATTTTTAAGGCAAACTTACTATTGGAAAAATAATTTTTATATGATATAGGGAAACAAACAGCAATGAGTCTGTCAAAACTAATAGCCACTACAATCCATTGAGACACTCCAGTTGTCACCCAATCAAGACTATTTTCTAAACATAGCATAAATCACATTTCAATATACTATTTGCATGTTGCCACAATCACACTGCAAAATCATATTAATTTTGTTATAAAAAATTTAGCAAGGTAGTACAAAATTATAGGTATTGTTGTTATAAATTGTACATTAGTCAGAAAATTTTTTGCATTGAAATTTGAATAAGTTAATGAAACATTGTGTGCAGTGGAGTTGCCAGCAAATTTTGATTGAGGAGGCTCATTGATTTGACTTTATGACTACTTTTAAAATTTGATTTAGAAATTTGAACTATTGCAAGTGCCACTAAAAAGAACTTAAGGTATTTTAAGCATTGTGTATGTGTAGCACTCAAAGAAATATTCAAGCATAGTCAGGAACCAAATCTTATCCCAAAATTTAAAACTTGGCAAAGGATGACAAGGGCCTAACAGGGAGGATGGTGATGCCTACCAATGAGAAGTACAGGCTAGCAATGACATTAATGGGGATGTACAAATAAAAATTACACACAGATTACAAAACGAAACTAATGCCCATGTCCCACAGCTTACGTCTAGCACTGATGAACACTCGTGTCCATTGGAAAGAACTTTCTACCCAATCCAATCCAATCTCAGTTTGAGTTAGCTAGTTGAAGTAAAGCACACAGATTTTCTATGTATCTTGTAATTAAGGCCTGATTTCCAAGTAATACAAAGAAAAAAATGCATAATTTCAAGGAAAATCTCAAAAAATGCAGAATTATTATTACAGACTAATGCATAGGATAAATTTGAAGAAGTTCTATTCAAGAATGAGGCTAAAATCCTACATCAAGTCAACATTAATCTTGATTGTGAAAACCTCTTTGTTAATCTCCCTATTTGCTTATTGCCAAATAGTTTCAGTCCTTAAATATGCTCGCCCTCTGCCTTGTGGGAACACTCCTATCAGATCAAAGGACAAGTTTTTCAAAACTGGTAGCAAAAATTTAAATTGCTATCCAATACTTTTTTTGTCTGGGTTTTTCAAATTTTAAAACTCTTCAAAGTGCATACATGCATTAGAACAGGTACATATTTTAGGTGTTCTCATCACTAAAGTTTGTTCCAACCTACTCAACCAAAAATAAAGAACCCACTGATTGGTGGTTTTTGATAATTGAAACTCCAAAGGTGAATAGTTTGATAGCAAATGATATTCAATTTTGTGCCCAGTCAGAATATAAGAGACATATGCAAAATGCTGTGAATGTATAGTATGATGAAAATTTTATTTCCCATCATATTAGACAAATTGTCCATCCAAGAAACTTAGATTGGTAGCATGATCTTATTTAACAATAAAAGCTCAGAAACTAGTCCTTTGTTCAGCTGGACTTACAAGTCCTGTTTGACCTGTACACCTGCATTTGTACATTTGAACAAACACTTAGTTATCAGAAAATATAGTATACAATTAGTTATACAGCAATTCATGTTTAATGTTGATGATTATTCTATTGGGAGTTTAGAAGGATTCAGTGGTATATTAGTGGAAGAGCTGTGGAAATGGGATCAATTCATTGTTTCACCATAAACTCTTCCTTCCATAGTGCTAGTGTAGAGAGTTTTTTCAACAAATATTGTGACACTCAGAAATGAATAAGAAAACTTTTCAAAGTGCTTATTTATTGTGGTCAATGATGTGGAGTTGAATTTCTTGACTGCTCTAGTCATTGTATTCTAATCTAATATAATTTTTTTCAAAATATACTTATTTTGTGGACATATAACACTGACATGATTAAGAGGCAAATAGCAATTAGTTACTATGATATTGCAATTTATAATAAATACAGCAAAGTTAAGGTTGTCTATGACATTGCTTTGATATCATAAAAACCAATTATATTACATGGGTAGGGTATAAAGGAATCAAAATTATCAAATTATTGTTATACCAAGGTAATTAATAATAGAACATGTACTTATATAAAATCAAGTGTGATCTTGAAATAATTCCTGTGCTAAGAATAAGCAAAAACTAAATTAAAAACAAATAAAATTTTTTAAAATCAATCATACAACATGTTGCTGGGAGAAATACTCTTGAAAAATTGAAAAATTTCCACTTCATTTCATGTCATTGTAGTTTCATTCAGGTGGCAGGGGCTCAAGCCCCCTTTGGTGACAACCCTGATTTTGGGGTCAAATTAATATATAGTAATACTGTAATAATATGTCATAGGTAATTTATATGGCTTGTCATAAAGAAAAGAAATGAAATAGATTATCCCAATATAAATAATGCAAATATGAAAATTTTGAAAAAAATTATTTTGAAGATGAAAAAATTGTAGTATTTTTAACCAAACTTGCATTTTATATTAAATTTTAATAACAATTCATTTAGGAGTTTCAAATAAGAAATCTTCCATATAAATTTTATCAACAATTTGATGAAATTTTAGTGGTCATCAAAATAAAGAAGCTAAAGTTTATTTATTTAGCCTTGAAACAGAGATGAGTTATTCATTAATTAAAAAATATGCTAAACAGGATAATATTGTCATTTGAAGCAGCTTTGACACAGTGAATTGAAAAATTAGAAGAAAACAAAGCTTTGCCATTCATGAAGAACTTGTTGTGACAGATGGTAGTGTTGGATACAAGATATTCTCATATAAATAAACTTAATGTGTAATAAGCAGAGAATTATAAATGTACATTACCAATTAGTTGAAGAAAGTATACATTAGGAACAGTCCAGTCAAGGAATTTTTTCCCTTGTGTAATATCTATAGGTCCATCAAATAATATAGATGCACTATCACCAATTGCTAGGGCTACACAAGTAAAATTTAATCTTTAAAAAGTTGCACAAGAAAATTATATTACCAATTGTAAGTGAAAAATTGAGAAACATTAGTACACACTAGTGATGAATAACAAAATGGAATTTACATTCCAACAATACTACTAACTATAAAGATATCACTAAATTCAATCAATTGGTTCTCAAATTCTAAATGGTAGTCTAATTGAAAGAATGAAGACATTCAGATTTTTTGCTTAATTGACATTTTGGTCTTACTTTGCTGAATATGTATTCATCAAAAAGGCTCAGAATTCTGTTCAAATTGCTTTATGCTTAAACAGATACTCTGAATGAAGCAGTATTAAATAATATAACCTCAAACTTCAGATTTGAGCAAAAGAAGCATGAATTCTAGCCCTCAGTCAAATGTTCCATTTTTAAGTAAGTAGTATTCTATTTTACTTGTTAAGCCAATTATTTTTCATAGAGGCATTTGTGCTAAGTAAATGTCCCAAAATAACAAATTCTGTATTAAATAATTGAAAACTAAAAATCCATGCATCTTTTTCTAAATAATGCACTGAATATATTTATATGTTCCAAAAAATTCATTGAAAAATTGTTTTGTGTGACTTAATATAAATAGAAAATGTATAAAATATCTTTTTCACAAGAAAATTTAAGGCCAAAAATTTATATTTTACATTTTCTAATTTTTAATATGAAAATTAATCATGTAACTTTAAATAATTTACTAGATAAAATTACTTAGTATGCAATACCTTGAATGTAGACTGTTGCAGAATTGCTGACTTTCATTGAATAGATTGTGATAAAGCTGAGACCATTGGCAATTAAACCAACAATGGAAAATATTAGTGTACCATCAAATACAGATAAGATAATTTGTTAGAAAACCAAATTTCAAAGATTTTGAAAAACTTTTTAACTTTTTTAAAATTTCTAACATCAAATTATAGGAATATTGGTTCTGAATTCAAAGAACTTTTCTAATTATTTGAATATTAGTCTTTAGAATAATATTTGATGGTACCCTATTGCTGAATACAAATGCTCTTCTTTCTCATCATAGGTGCAGTCTCCACTGGAGTTCATTATAACAGCTGTAAAAATGGGATTGCTCACATTTTTATGTTGTTTTAAATTTGATTATTCCAATTGGTTGAAAAACTGCTTTGTAAATTAGTCAGATAATAGAATGCATATGATTGGTGGCATTCCTCATAAGGTTGAAATTTTAACCCTATCACAACTGGGGTGAGGAGCTAGCAGATCATCAACTGTAGCTTTTGTTCATAACTATTTAACTACTGAGTCAATTCTTATAAAATTTTGAGAATATTTCTAAATATATTTGTGCAAGTTCTATATTCATTGCCAAAGTCAGTCACAACAAAACAAACTTCATTTATAATTTAATAATTAGGGAGTAATATTTTGTTCAATTTTGAGGGGAAATTGATATTTATTTTTGAAAATTTCAAATCTTTTTATTGTTGTGAAATCTTGTACTCTCAATGATAGCATTTTTATTTCCATAATAATTCTGTAACATTGATAGTAATTGTTTCAGCAATCTGTTATTACATTGTAGTTAATTCCAAAACTCTTAACTCCTACATGTAATACTGAATATATCTCAAATGTATCTGCAAGTATTTGTAATGAGTTCACATATTTAAGCTGTGGTGGCAAGCATGACCTGATGTCTTAATAGTGGATGAATTCCATTCATGCAACTCTTAATGTGGTTTGTGGTTTACTAGTTAAATGAGTCACAGCCAATTTGCTTATGCAAAACATTAAATTCTGTATTTGTGATAACATTTCCAGTGTAAACAAATTTAGAATAGATTATTAATTAACCTCAGTTTACTACATAATCCATTATTAGCAATATAATATTTATTTATCTCAAAACATGACATCTCTCTTCATTCATTGGTGAAGACCAATTTCCTCCACAGATAGATTTAGTATTTGAACAAACAATTAATTAAATAATTATGTATGTAGCATAATCCACAAATTTGCTTCTAAAGAGAAAAGAAGTTAGTCAAAAAAAGAAAAAGAAAAATAAAAATGATAAGAAATTTATTTAGCAATTTAATTTGTTGTTTTTCCCAACTAAGACCTATCAAATACCAATGTAAAAATTAGTACTTTTTGAAAACACTAATTTGGCAAAACAAAGAGGGAAAAATCACTTCTCATTATTTACAAATTTAAATCTACAGGTACTTTCTGAAATTAACTATAAATAAAGTAAGAACATTGGAAAGATTTTTAAAGTAAATTCTTTAGCATACTTAACTTTAGATTTTCATGGTTTGATTAATTAAAGTCAATGTCAAGCTAAATGATTCATGTTGAGTAGTGGTCAGGATACCATGATGGGAATGATTCAAGATTCTGCGCCCCTGATCACTCAACAACACATAAGTTAGGTATACAAATAGGAGTTTTTTGATTACCCATTTAGCTGACTATCTATTCCCTTCAGACATGTAAGATCTGATAAGAAATTTGCAATAAGGCTAGTGTGGCATCAATTGATGCTCAACAAACAATTTGGTCATTAATATTTCGAATTTAGTAAATATCAATTGTACAATATATTTATATGAATTTGTATTTGCTTCATTTGTTATACAATCTGTGCCACATTAAATGTTTGAATCATCTGCCTCACAGTATTTCTGATTTAATTGATTTTCATGCAAAGGCTAATGAGGGACCTGTTATTGTTTACTCATAGTTTCATGGTATGCTTTTAGTGTTTCTTTTGTTGATCAAATACCTGTTTTTATGTTTAAATAATCTGATTTTGTTATCAAAAGCTTAATAGATTTTACTTTACACTTACTATTAGTTGTGTATGTAATTTATTAAAATACTATTCTAAATTATCTGATTGTTACTGAGGGTACCTTGTTCAGATTTTCAGGTACAGCTTTACAAGTTTATCACTATGGCACTTCAGCAGGCTTAGGTGTAGGGCTTTTCACAACTGTTTGTCTTTTGCTATGTTTATTGTATTTAATGCAGCACCTAGATTGCACAAGCTGAGGCCTGCACTGAATTTAGGTACACTACCACATAGGGTACACTTTGCACCCAAGTACTTATAGGGCTTCTCTCTTTCTTTATTTAAATTAGTGCTCCTGTCTTACATGACACTTTCTATGAAGGTTCTCTGTATAGGTTTGGCCAAGTGTGGCCATGCACTCTCCCTTACCTGATCTCCTGGCTAAATTTATCTTTTATTAGGAATAGGCTCATTCTAGCACTGAAGCCAGGCCATTTATTACTGCAACATCAGCAAATCCTGGTGTTCATCAACATAGATTTTCATGCTGATGCCACATGGTGACCACTGCAGGACACTCCTAAAGACAAGTACATTTTATAATTAACAGCACCTATGCAAAGAGAGCTTGGAAAAAGAACTGTATGAAAGAGAGCAAAATTATATAAAGTTTCAGAGACTCTATTTGACCAGAAGTGTGGAGCAACCAACATGGCTAAATTATAGTGCTGCTGAGGGCTGTCTATATCAAAAAAATTTTTTTAGATAATACCTAAAACCTAAAACAATCAACTGAACAACAGCATTGTTGAAAGCTGTATCTGCTCAAGCCCCTTTGGGCACCACTACATGAAAGCAAAATGCCAACAACATGAAATAAGAAACAAGTTACTCCTACCTCTCAGTCCAAACCCCGTCAAAATACAAAACCCTGTCTAGAGAGGAATTGATTGAAAAAATTCACTCCTTTGAAACCAACATAAATGCATTAAAACAGAAGACAAAAGAAAACCAAATCAAAAATTCCAAATGCTTTGACATAATTCGTAAAGAAAACCAAAATCTATGTCAGGAAATAGCACTTTTACAATCTGATAAAATCCAAATTGTTGATGAATACAAAAACCTGCAAACATCAAAAAAGCAAATTTACTCTGAACTCAAAAAAGTAAAAATACAAAACCAACGCCTCTGTGAAGAAAATCAAGCATTTTAAAAAAGGAACAAAATTCTACAACAAAGAGTAGAAACATCAAACAAAATTCTCGAACAGAATAACAATCTCTTGAAACAAGCTAAAGAAAGCAATCATCAAAACATACAATTGACAGAAAAATTGATTTCTGAAAAAGCAAAAAACACAGTACTAAAAACTCAAGTTCGGGAAATGAAAGTTCACCTTAACACTATGCAAAATGTTAACCTTAACTTTACAATATTAAATACTCCAGCTAAATCAAATGAACTTATGCCTAGAAAAAATACTTCGGGACATCACTTTCAAAATCCACCCATTCCAATCAGTAAAACTATTCCTCAACAATCCTCTCCAAATACCATTTCAGATTTAACTAATGTGACACCACCTAGGACAAACTTTCCTCAATGGCCAATAATTAATCCTTTACTTATGATAACATCAATAAAAAACTGGAAATATTAAATGATAGGTTAAAAAACTTCAAAAACCCCACTACTGACAAAAAACTAATTAAATCTAAATTTTCCACAAATAGCTCCTGATGAAAATCTTAAATTGTGAATGCCGACTAGAACATTTTCAGGCAAAACTGTCTGCTTTTCTCCAACCTTTGAGTAATGGCTCTTACCTTATGTGCAACACTTAACCCTCCAAAATGCAGGCCAATAGTACGCCCTAGCTCAATTTTCTACATTTCTAATGGGCAAAGCTTTTAATAATTATCTAACCTTAGATAATATTTCCAAATCATATTATTTAATGCTAATCCAAAATTTCTATGATCATTTTCACACACCAACCACGTGCAATCAATATAAAATTCTTCTAAATAAAACAACCTACACACAAGATGATGATATTGAAGAGTACATCCTTCAAGTTGAATGACTGTAGTGACTCAATAGATCTTCAACTGAATACTCTTCACAGGATTTATTTACTCACATTACTTATGGGATACCTCTTCAAATCAGATGCAGATTTGAACAAAAATGCAGTCCTGATGATAAGCAGTCTACATTTATTAAGAAAGCCGTGAGGCTAAGCTTCAAATTGAAAATTACAAAAAAATAGCTGATCAAATAAAATCCAATGACTTAGCACCATCACAATACCATCTTCCAAAACAAAGAAAAGTTACAAATTCCAGTGAAACACCATCAACATCAGTGAAAACCAACTGCATCATCCAAAAATAAAACAGAAATAAGCTGCAAAACGTCGCAGAAGAACTAAGATCAAAGAAAAAGTGATTAAAAATATTATGATTAAATCAAGTGTGATTATTTCAGTTTGATTTTGTATATTGCAACCAAGAAAATAACATGTGTCGAAAAAGAGATAATTTTATCTTTCAATAAAACGTTTTCAACAAATTGTCGCTTACATTATTTTTAGCCGCCATCTTGGCAGACATTTGAATTTAAATTGACAGGTACTTCTCTTCAAATTACTATAAATATGATTAAAACTATTGTAAGCATTGATAAAGAATTTTACTTCGAATTCTATTTATTTCATCTTATTAACGGATTGATTATTAATACAATGTCGAGCTAATCGAGCATTGTTTAGTAGTGGTCTGGATCCATCACAGTGAACGATTCAAGGGTCTCTGTGCCAGATCACGAAAGTGCACTTAAGTTAGGTATAGGGGTTTTCTCTCGATTAGCCGTCTAGCATTTCCAACTACATGTATTAGATAACTAACTTTCAACAAATGGTTGGATAACCAAACCTTAGGGATTATATTTATATATTTTCAGATCCAAATTAAGTGACCTATAATTGACTGATAATGACCTTACATGTAGTAATTGTAAATGTAAGTTAGGAAGTTGTTCGATATTTGTTTATTTAATAAAGCCAATATATTTTGGTAATGGCTACATGTAATATTGAATGAACAACTAGTGACAGTTTCCGGTTGCAAACAGATACAACACTTTCACACAATAGAGATTAAGTCGAGTTGTGTCATGCCTTGAGTAAGCACCGAGCTAATGTAGGGTACACATAAGCTATCTTGATTGAGCTGAGAAGTGGCACTCAAGCATTGGAAGGAACGGTGAAATTGGATGTGGAGATCCGCTTCGGGCAGATGCCCACTGAAAGATCAATGCAGAGGTTACCGCTTTGGTTCGTCACCTAAAAAGTGAATAGTTAATTGTGGTTACGTAATGTAATAGAAGAAACTAAGTAAGCAGTAACATTTAGTAAATCCTTACCCGCAATAACACAGTCAATGTTACAAGGTAACAATGAATCAANCAAGAAAATAACATGTGTCGAAAAAGAGATAATTTTATCTTTCAATAAAACGTTTTCAACAAATTGTCGCTTACATTATTTTTAGCCACCATCTTGGCAGACGTTTGAATTTAAATTGACAGGTACTTCTCTTCAAATTACTATAAATATGATTAAAACTATTGTAAGCATTGATAAAGAATTTTACTTCGAATTCTATTTATTTCATCTTATTAACGGATTGATTATTAATACAATGTCGAGCTAATCGAGCATTGTTTAGTAGTGGTCTGGATCCATCACAGTGAACGATTCAAGGGTCTCTGTGCCAGATCACGAAAGTGCACTTAAGTTAGGTATAGGGGTTTTCTCTCGATTAGCCAACTAGCATTTCTAACTACATGTATTAGATAATTAACCCATTACACGAAATTTAATTTAAGATTTATTAGCCCTCTAGTGGATGAATTTAGTAGTGTAGATGGAAAATTATTTTGAAATTAAATTGACTTCATTTTACCTCCATTTCTGTTTGAAATCAAAGCTACCATGACTCATTACGAAAACACTCTAAGTGTGAGAGTTCAATGACTTATATTTGTATATGTTTTTTTTCAGAAACATATTAAGGATGGAAGCCTATCATTTCTATATTCTTGGTTATTAATATTATTACTTTAAAAAATTCAAACTCAAATTCTTCTCTGAACTTTGAACTTTAGCCATAAAAAATATTTCTTTGAAAATCAATATACTGTATAATTATATTGTAGTTTTTTTGTCGAATTAACTTACTGCCAATAAACANGGTAATGGCTACATGTAATATTGAATGAACAACTAGTGACAGTTCCCGGTTGCACCCAGATACAACACTTTCACACAATAGAGAGTAAGTCGAGTTGTGCCGTGCCTTGAGTAAGCACTGAGCTAATGTAGGGTACACATAAGCTATCTTGATTGAGCTGAGAAGTGGCACTCAAGCATTGGAAGGAACGGTGAAATTGGATGTGGAGATCCGCTTCAGGCAGATGCCCACTGAAAGATTGATGCAGAGGTTACCACTTTGGTTCGTCACCTAAAAAGTGAATAGTTAATTGTGTTACGTAATGTAATAGAAGAAACTAAGTAAGCAGTAACATTTAGTAAATCCTTACCCGCAATAACACAGTCAATGTTACAAGGTAACAATGAATCAATGGTGATAAATCCTGGTATAGGATATTACACTATCGACCCAAACTGAAGGCTATCAACCTAAACAAAATTCACTGTAATCACTGTGGTCAATGCGGACACATCTGCACAATTGCAATGCATCCATACATTTAATTGCCAATGATGAATGTTATTATACTGATGATAGTGATGTTTACAAATCTGATTCCAACAAAAATGACGATTTAAACTACTAAGAGCACCAACTCCCAGCCAGGCAGGAACAGTTCAGTAACAAAAAACCTAAAAAAAATACTATACTTGTTACAATTAACAGCATAGTTACTCAGGCCACCATTGATACTGGCGCTTCTGTGTTGATTATAGCTGACACATGCGCAAAACAATTGAGCATTCATCAAAATACCATCACCTCTCATAACCACAGACTAGTCAATGTTTCTGGCAATTATCTCGACACCAAAGAAAAAATAGATAACCTCGAATTAACTATTTCAAACACCAAATTTAATCATGACATCCTTGTGGTTGATACCGCAAACCATACCTCATCACCAGTTCGTGCATGCAAAATTTAGGCAAGCAAATACATTACAAGAAATTTAAACAGTGCCATGTGACGTCAGCAAATAACTAGTGAAAGTGCGGCGTAGATTATGCACTATGCTTAACTGTAAGTGAAAGAGGTTTTTTACAAATTTATATATCTTAAAATTAATAGATTATCTAGCTCATCATCAATTGTTTAAACGCTATTGGTTTACTATGCAATGCAAAAAAAAATTGTTTGTAGCCATAGTTGTTCACGCGTCAAAATTTTGCAAAAAATTTTATCCCATATGTCAATTTATAAAGGGAAAAATGAAGTAGATGCAATTGAATATAATTTCATGAAAATGTCAACACGCGAATGTTCAAATACATCATCAATTCTAATTGGTTAATGCTAATACTATAAAATAATGCAAAGATCATATCTATATCATTTGAATTTCTCACGTCAATTTTGCATTTAATGAATTTAAGAGGTAAGTTAAGTTGGGCGAACAATGGAAATACCTTAAATTATATAATATTGAAGAGGATCAAGACAAATTTTTTCTGGCAATGTGTGTAATAGACGCATTTAAATTATATTTTTCAAAATATATATTAAATTTGATATAGATTATATATATATATATATATATATATATATAT
>CABFPE010000265.1:1052287-1065850 GCA_900660155.1 Hofstenia miamia
TATAAGTATCAACATTTTGAATTTCACTTCTATTATCAAAGCTTACCGCAAAATTCTTGACTTCATTCAATGTACCTTTGCGAATATTATGATGTGCAATTACAAGTTCAAACGTTTTCGACAAATTCATTTGCAGGTTTCGCTTTTCCGATTCGTGAATTAATAGTCTTATACTTTCCTGATACAATTGAAAATCATTTAATGCTGTATTGCTTTGAATATTCGCGATAATCCTCATGTCATCAGAATACTTAGAGATGTCACACTTCTTACGATCTATTCGCAAGTTTTCATTTGATAACATGTTTGTTTCATCAGTAAAAAGTGTACCAGAAAGTGGACCTCCCTGGAGTACTCCTACAACAATTCTAATTTTCTCAGTGTATTCGGTTTTGTTGTAGCGTATTTGTTGAGTCCAATTCTCCATATATGATCTTATCCACTCAGCTAACCAATTACTAGTTTTCTCTATTCTGTTAGCCAGCTTATTCTGCAATATACAGTCCTGCTCATAAGTATTGGCACACTCATCTTCACAATTTATTTCTGCAATGATTGACACAATAACTTTGATTTTTAGCACTAGGCTAAAGTTTGGCATTTTGAATTCAAATTTTTTTGTAATAATTTAATCAGAAATTTAGTTTTCCTCCTATTCCCTCATAAAGGGTCACCCTAAAAACTATATCCTTAAATATACATGCTATGTAAGTTATAGTGGAAAAATCAAGTTCAGCGTGAAAAATTTAGTTTATTCTATATGATTTGCATAAATGTAGTCAGTTGTCTCAAAGATATTACTTATTCAATTTTGCTAAAATCCCATTACATTGATTAAGTTTACATTAAAATTTGCAAATGTAATAGGATTTTCACAATATTGCACTCTTAAGAATTCAAAATCTTTGAATGAATTCTTACACAAAATTTAGAATAAACAAATTTTTTGAAGCTGAATTCGATTTTTTTACTATAATTTAAATACAATGTATATTTAAGGAGATAGTTTTTTTAGGGTGACCCTTTACAGGGGAACTGGAAGAAAACTAAATTTCTGATGAAATATTACATAAAAATTTGAATTCAAAATGCCAAACTTGAGCCTAGTGCTAAAAATCAAAGTTATTGTGTCAATCATTGCAGAAATAAATTGTGAAGATGAGTGTGCCAATACTTATGATCAGGACTGTAGTATTGAAGGCACTGATATAGTCAAAAAAGGTAACTCTTACTAAAGATGTTTGTCTAGAGTTTAGTGATTTATATATATAATTCATTGTATATAGTAATGCATCTATTGTACCTCTCTTAGATTTATATGCAAATTGATAATCATCCAANGGTACTCCTACAACAATTCTAATTTTCTCAGTGTATTCGGTTTTGTTGTAGCATATTTGTTGAGTCCAATTCTCCATATATGATCTTATCCACTCAGCTAACCATTTACTAGTTTTCTCTATTCTGTTAGCCAGCTTATTCTGCAATATGGTATTGAAGGCACTGCTATTGTCAAAAAAGGTAACTCTTACTAAAGATGTTTGTCTCGAGTTTAGTGATTTATATATATAATTCATTGTATATAGTAATGCATCTATTGTACCTCTCTTAGATTTATATGCAAATTGATAATCATCCAAGGTATTCTGCATATTCTCAATGTATACGTCCGAAACACATCTGCCTAAAATTCGTGCTAAAATTGGTGTAACAGTGATTGGACGAAATTTCTTTAAGTTGTTTTCCACAATGGGCTCTGTGATACTCGTTTTTGGTACAGGTTGTGACTATTGCTGGTTTCCATTTTACAGGGTATGTCATCGTGCTAAAACACCTATTGAAGACTTTATCATAAATTTTTCCTATTAGCACAGAATGATGCTTATAAAACCAAGAAGGGATCTTTGACAAACCCGGCGATGTATCGACTTTAATTTTTCCAAACAGATGTTGAAGTCTTTCTACAGAAACATTCGGAATGCCATGGGATATCGTGCAGGATCCACGACGTTCATCCTTATAACTATCCTTATTGAATCTACTGAAAAACTCATTAAACATTTTTGCTTGATTTTCATTCACGTTTATTTTTAAATTAGTTGGTTTTGTCCTCCTTTCCACTTCCTTTTGTAGCTCTGATAAAGTTAAATTGGCAATACGATTTCTCCTGAGTTGTCGCACTTTTTGGACGATAATTCTTTGGGTTCTATTTAATAGGGTTCTATCTCTCTTCTTTAAGCATTTCCTTTTGATATTTATCAACTCATTTAACGAATCATCACGCATTTTAAGCGTTCTATAGTTAAACACTGGATTTTTATGCCTTGATTGATGCATTATTTCCAAGAATTTTTGATCCAATTTTTCAACTAAGACTTCAATATTTTCCTCTTTCAATACATCATCAAAATTAGTTTCGCTCATTAGCGACATTATTTTCTGTTGATTATAGAAATCGACACTGTTTGATTGTTTTATCTTATTTGGTACTTTATAACTACAGTCAATTTTTGGAGTTAATATTAAACTTAAGTGATGCATTATATTAATATTTCCAAAAGGTGTATCATATGAAATATCGTAATAGTCGGCCTTTGTGATATAANGTGGTGCACGGGTGGCCAAAACCCACCTAGTGGGCCACCATATCTGCCACTGGTGGACCACTGGTGGTCCACCAGTATTTGGCTACGTGGGTAAGCAACATCAAGTTGTGACAAAGAGGGTAGAAACGTATGTTTGTTTACCAGATTTTCAAAATAAAAACAATGCAAACATTCAAGACTTTTCTGATTTGCATCGCTGATCACATATATAAACGCACGTGGATATTTTGACATACATATATTAACTGAATTTACAAGGATTGATTGTGATCTCTTTTTTTTACGATCCGGTGGCATGTATATGTTTACCAGAATAACAACAGAAAATCCACCTGGAATGTAGGCAGGTCTACAAACAACAGCTAAAAGTTCAAGTCCTTTTCAGATATTTCTATAAAATTTTTTGCCCGATTTCCGGCCCATTTCTTTTCTATGAGATATATATATATATATATATATATATATATATATATATATATATATTACGATGTTTGGGGTGTTTCTGTCACCCCACAGTCCTTAATTACGTTGATTAAAGACGGGAAATTCCGGTAAACTAACAAAAACTTTTGACTTTTTATATCAACCTAAATGCCTAATAATGCTAAATAGCAGCAATGCTTAGCAGCTTTATTTACAATATTAACTGCATTTCTATGATTATCGTCATTTGGGTTTACTTTATAACCCCAAGTTATTTGATCTAACAAATATTAAGAATACTGTATTATGTCAAACATTTTATATCTTACATTGCATGCATGCAACTCTCTTTTCAAATCTCTAATGTTGCTTAAAAATAGTTGAGGAATTTGGTGACGAAGCTCTTTCAATCACGATTCAAGATCCAAGTAATGAAGCTATTTCGATGATGGTAGTTCACCTGGATTAGGAAATTTTAAACAATATTATTGAGCGTAGAATATGTTTCGATATTCATTCAATTTTTAACCTGTGACCCGACCTGGCCTGTCTAACAATGATCCGTACCTCAAACCAATCAAAAAACGATCACTAGTATAATACGCGCAAAAATGCCTTAGCATAAAAGCATTAATGAAAACAAGACAAAATCTATAAAAAATACAAGTATAATTAGAATCTATTAATCTGTAGGAATTTTAAAGATTGAAGGGTTTGACTTTTTAAATTGTTCCTCAATTCTGCTAGTGTTCTTCCTCCCTAACAATTATGAATGACATGCGACCTGATTTGTCTAAGATTGCCGAAAAACCCCATTCGTCGAATTTCATACTTGACTGTCGGATGAGTTGACCCGTAACCACCCTGAATGATATGCAGAAATATTAATTGCAGTATTAGGTCGAATCCGGAACATCTTGGCAATGCTGGACGAATATTATGTTGACGGTCTATCTTAAATATCAACAGGCACCCTGGTTTGAAAGGAGGCATCATGAAAAGTATTTGGTTTTATGCTGTGTAATCTGGTTTTGCACTTAACCAATTACCATAATGTGAAAAGTTACTCTGAATGGTGCATACAATGCAGAAGTTACTATTTCCCAATACAGTCACATTGAAACAAGCTAGCTTATATCTAAATCAAGTTTACAACATTGCTGTGGACATTTGGTTTACTTCATATAATCTTGTAAATAATTTTTTGACAAATTGTTAGCACTTTGCAAAAAAATCGACGCACTATATACAAGAGAACTTGCAAAATTCATCAATTAACATTATAGTTAAACATTATATCTCACAACATTTCACTTTGGCAATATTTGAGCAAAGGTAAATGTTCTTTATTCTTGACATATTTAATGTATCTCAATGATTACAATGTACAACAAACTTCATAAAAGATAGAAGGAAAATGAACAAACGATAAGTCTTTATTTCACTAGTCGCAAGTGCGGAGATAGTCAAATGAGTTTGTCTTTAGCATAATAAATTTTGCTTTAAAATTTTTTACATCGCTCTTGCTATTATTTAACAAGCATTTTAAAATAAGATTATAAAAAAGTTGTATTGAATAAAAGAGTAAGAAAAATCTGCATAAACAAATTAAGAAGCAGAACTATAAATTTGCTTGGCTTAATAAAGGCTCATTGTGTATCCAATGCAGTGTTCAAGCTCGGCTCGGCTCGACTCGGCCCGGCTCGGCTTGATAAGTTAGTAGTTCTGCGCATTGACAAGTCTGGTAGTAATAATTGTATTAATCCCTGTATAAAATACATGTGTGGCTATATGCGTCAATTTCTTCGTGATTCTATAATATTAAGAAAGACAGGGTCTCCACTTGAAAAAGAACGGAGAGGATGCTTTTTTCTCATGCAAATATTTACAAAATTATTACAACTTTTCAAATTTTGTTGTAAACTGCATGCTATGAATGAAAGAATTTATGTAGATTGAACACAAGTCCAGTAAATTTATTTTATATTAAATGATATGCAATTTAAAATTTGGGGTAGCAAAGTTACCCCAAACTACGATGCTCATATTTTAAAAGTAACGACGTAGAAGATATATATATATATATATATATATGGATATATTTTAAAACATTATGCTTAGAATGTGGATTGAATTATTTCAAATGTATATCTCCTCGTCAATGCATACCTTTGAGTTCTATATGCAATGGAATTCAGGATTGTATATCAGGACAGGATGAATACATTTCTACATGTGGGAATTGTTCAGGGTTTACTTGTGAAAAATCATCTATTTGCATTAGCACGAACAAACGGTGTGATGGGGAAGTCGATTGCACTCCAAGAACAAATGTTCCGCAAGATTCGTCTGATGAAATGCTATGCAAATGCAAAGAATTCGAGTGCTTTGTCAGCAAACGTTGTTTTTCATATAAAGAATACTGCGATGGAAACTTTGATTGCATTTCGGCAGATTTTAGTGATTTAACAGATGAGTATCAATGCTATAAGCCTGAATTGTACCCAAAATATTGCTACTTTTTCAAATATGATGATGCAGCAATACAATACATTGTAAATAACATTTACAGTGGTTTATTCAGACGCAAAGTAGAAGTGATTCAACTTTTAACATTTAATGTCGAAACATTTAGTCTTTCTAAATCAATTCCAGATCTGTTAAGGGAAGTAGTTTTTATTTACATTGCTAATGTTTGTCAAAATCCTGATTGGGAATCCTTATATGAAGCAAGTGAACATCTCTTCCTTCATTTAAATGAACTTACATTTGCAGCTATAAATTATACAATCTTCATCACTAACTTCTTTGGAGTATTTTTGGGAAGTATTGGTAACTTTTTTATTCTACTATTTTCAGTAGAGAATATTAAGCAAGGTAACTTCAACTTTATTTTAATAGCAAACTTGTCACTGGTAGATTTTTGCATTTGTATCGGAAGGATGAGCTTACGAATAGTTGAATCGTTTTGGGGAAAGTACATCTATGGTTCAAAAAGATTCTATAATTATTACCATCTTACTCCTGATTTTTTTAACATATGCTATTACGTAGTGCCCTTAAGAACAATAAACTTAGTAATTTCACAGTGGAATCTTGTTGGATTGGCAATAGAAAGGCTCTTAATTGTAAACTACCCAGTTAAATCAAAAGCCATTCTAACTTTTCAAAACCGAATACTGTTTGTCATTGGGCTAAACTTGATCGCAATTGCAATAGCTTTTTGGTTTTCTTATCAAACTTCATGGGAATTTGTATCAACAGAATATCCATACGCAATCCATGATTTTAATCTGCATTGCACATTTGGGTTTCTAGAAGCATATGCTATTGATGAGTTTCAAGTTGAATCCTCGTGGTACCAGAGTATTGTCTTTGACAGTACAAATAATTTAATTAATAAAGTTCTGGAAATTGTTTTGTTTGTTGGACTACCCATTTTCATGCAATTTGTGATTTACATTCTGGTGATATGTTCAATTTTGAAAACCAAAGTTCACACGCCTTTAGTAAAAGCATGCATTCGATTATCAATGATCTGTCTTCTAAGCAATGCAATATATTTGCTGTTTTCATTCCCTTTAATTTATCATAAGGTGCGACTTGTACAAGAGTATTGGATAAGGGATTCATTCAACTCTGCTGAAAACAATCATGAAATTTTGCCTTGGAGCACAGATGATGGCAAGTACAATGCGTATGGAATTTACTCTTTGTCACAGTTTGATAAATATATATTCCGCACTTCAGAGGACTTTTATATGCTGGTTAGTGCTATAAATCCTTGGGTGTATATTCTTTTATCTCGAGACATCCGTAGAAGAATTGGGAAATTGCTACCCTACCATAAAATGTAACTAGCAATTTAAAACTCTTTAATTTAATAGTCTAGCTTATCCTAAGAAAATAATTTTCCCTCATCCTTGCACCTCGCATAGTACATGTTTACTTCACGAACCTATCATATTAGTTTGTTGTTAATTTGAATGAAGCATTTTAGTCAAATACAACCTTCATCATTCTTGTTATTTCCATTGCAAAATTTTCCATAGTAACTGGACAAAAGTTGTTCTATAACTTTTCATGTCTATTACCATGTGGTGTATTTTATTGTAAAATGCAGAAATTTCGATAAAAACCGCACCGTTTAGTGCAATAAAATCATTTACTTGTTAAAAGGCTAAACTCTAGTATATCAATTTGCTGTAGCTCAATTTCATTAAAAGAAAACGGAGAAGAACTTGTTAGACATTATATTTTTAATTAGTTAAGAGCTAACATTTAGTATCTTGCTTAAGATATCATTAAGAATTCAAACGCGAATACTGCTGATACCAAAACACATAACATATTATGTTAGTTTGTTGTGCATTTGAATGAAGCATTTTAGTCAAATACAGCATTAATCATTCTTTTTGTAATTTCCTTTGCAAAAACAACTAAATTCTTAAATTTAATAGTAACTGAAAAATTTATGTTATTTTCGTTTGTATGACTATTATTATGTAGTTTTCTTATTGTAGAATTCAGAAAATTCCATGAAAAAAACCAAGAGAAACCTCAATTTTTTGTGCAATATAATCATTTACTTGGTAAAAGGCCAATTTCTACTATATTAATTTGCTGTAGTTTAATTTATAAAAAGAAAATTGAGAAGAAATTACTAGCTAATATTTAGCATCTTGCTTAATATATCATTGAGTAATCAAACGCGAATAATACTGCTGATTCCTAGAAATAATTGAAGCATATAGTATAAGAACCCTATCACATATTTTTATATGTAGTGATACCTTCGATAACATTACTTGATAATACTAGTATTTTGCATTCAATTTAGTAGCAATTACCTAATTTCATTAGTAAATTTAAAGTTTTGGACCCACGAGACATATGGATCGCATGTTTATATTAAAATCAAAGACTTTTGTAATAGGTTGATATTATTTTTCTAGAACTTTCAGTGGGAATGGGACTCCAGTAGGAATAAAATTTCTAGGGAATGCCAAGAGAATCTACAAAAATAAAATCTTAGATGTTTACTGTTAGAGACAACACCCTCATAGAATCTGAAGAAATACTCTCAACAGAATACAAAATACGTCGTTACTTTATTTACATTAACCCTAGGCTCTTCATTCCAATCATTAGCCTAAAATCAATTTTCTCTATATTTCTAAGTCTATTCTGAAATTTCCAAATTGTTGAATTTTGAAAATTCTATGCGTAAATGTCTTCCTTGTTATGGTGGACATTTCGCTAAAAATTATATTCTTGTGCGTGAAATACATGAAAACAAAACACCTTCAACGGAAATTTCTATTTTTGTAGAAAAACTTCAAAAACATTTGTGTAAAACGTGCATTATATGTTTCCTTTAAGGCCCCTACAGTGATATTCTGTTTGGAATTAATTGTAATTTTATGTTGATTATATTAACATTGACATAAATGTAATTGAGATTAAAATAAATTTGAAGCTAGAACAAGACCTTTGTAGAAATCATCAATGAAGCTCGTTGCAAACACTAAAAAAATAACAACAATTTTTCAAAAACTAATGAATAGTAAAAGAATATGTAGTTCCAAATTCAAATTAAAAGAAATCATAGAAATTTTGTTTCCACTATTTCTGAGCTAAACTAGCCAAGTATTTCAATATTAAAATTATTTTGAGATGACTTTATACCAAGTGTTCACAATATTTGCAACTGTTTCTGATACTGACCGAAATTCATTAAAGAGCTCTTCTTAATCACTGATTTATGATTACAACATTTAATCCTAAGTACATTTAGTAATACATTTTACACGAAGAAATTCGTTCTGCAAAATACTTTTTTCATGTGATGCCATATGAAAATGGATTTTGAGTGTTATTTTAATACATTGTTTTTAACATTTGTGCTAAATGTGCCTGCATTATTATACTTTTTCCAAATACTTCAATATGAAGATGCAATGCGTGTTTTAGTGGCGCTTTTCTTCTACGAAATATTTGATAGATTTTAGGGCAATTTGCGTTTTCTTCATTCATACATTTTGTTAAGCTCAAGATTAATAAAACACAATTTGCCCAAAATTTATCAAAAATTTCCCTTGAATAAAAACAGCAGTACAATGAGCATTCACCATGCAGAAAGATTTTCAAACGGCATAGAAAAGCAATTGTTGAAGATATTGTTATGCTTTGTATTAAGATAGCACGCAGAATGGATTTTCCTTCGCCATCGTATGACAAAATTTTTTTGCGGAAGGAAATATTTAGGTAATATTTTAAAGTTCGAAATTTAATAAAACTATCAAAATATAAAATTATATATTGAGCTGACTTTGTCATTTCAGGCTATTAGTAACACAGACTAAATCATGGAGTAAAGACTGTATTTCTCTAATAAAAAATGGTATATTCATGAAAAATTCAGCGTGATACAATAATGAAGCAGCATGACTTTCACTTTTAATAAAAATATAGCTAAGCATTTTGAATCAATGTGTTTGTCCACTACAGTGCAGTAATAGAGATTTGCATTTACCAAAATATTTGAAATTGTGATATTATAATGCATTTACCAAAATATTTGAAATTGTGATATTATAATTTAGCAATCTAAGCCATGTTAATAATATTTTATTTACATAAGAAGTTTAAACAGATAACACAGCTTTATTTTTAACACTATTGATCATTTCGAGTGCTTGTGACACAGCAGTATTCTTTAGTAAAAATGTTTAACATTGCATGACAGTACGTTCACCAATCGATGTGTCAATACTAGGCTAGCGCATCAGAAGGGATCTCAAGAGATTTTTGCCCTTTAGAAAATCTGGGCTCTTCCAAAATATATGTGAAGTAATTTGCTAATTGCCCAGAGGAATTCGAGAATCTATAAAATCAAATGGATCAAGGTCTAGATGCAAGTCAGTACACTATTGGACAGGAAGAGATCATTGGCATGAAAGTAGTGACAACTTGAGAGTAGAGAATTTGAGCAAAGTATCTTCTTATGATAAATGAGAAATCCATTTGAAAGCACGTTTCTGGAACCGTTCCATGGAGTAAAACAAGGCACGAGACGGCAACCAATGAGGATGAAGCATAGAACAAGAAATGCATTTAAACAATGAGAGTTTCACAGCAGATGAGGTATTAAAGGCAAAATTACGAAAGAGTTACGAATTAGCTTTACGGAGACGGAAGGAGACATGTCCATGTCTAGTATAATTCAACTTATTAACAAGTTGAACTCCAAGACGCGCATGATGAGGAGAAGAGTTCACATTGAGTGGCAGATCTATTAGAGGAGATACTGAAAAGGAAATGACGCATGACGTAATTGGGCCAAAATCAAAATTGCTAACAAAAGACTAAATAGACAACAGTTAAAGATCAGATAAGATATTGGAAGCAAAAGATGTGCCAAAAAAAATCGCAGTGTCATCAACATAAAGTTAGCAGGACGTCGTTAATGGCAACAAGGAGGAGGCGCCACTAGCTACAAGAGCAGGGAAAGAGATAGATAAATTGGTTTTAACACAGTGACGACGATTGGTTAGAAAAGACGGGAAAAATTCCATGAAGTCAGCATCAATGCCAAATGAACGCCCGTAACTTGTTAAAAAGAATTGACCGAGGAAGGCAATTATAATATTTAGACACATCAAAAACGATAATGCAACTAGGAACATTACAATTAGAGGGAAGACAGCAATTTTAATCAGAGTGAGCAAATATATATATATATATATATATATGTATATATATATATATATATATATATATATTAAAATTAGATTATTAGCATTTATATGATATAAAACAGTTACATATTAAAATTAAAGGAAATATATTTGATTGCATTGTCAGACATTGCTACAAACCCTAAACCCGAATTATGCCACTAACACTAGCAGGAAGCAAGCATCTAAAACCGTTGTTCATATATGAAAAGCATGAAACCATGCCATCAATCTCCAGTCCATTCATTCAATGATCAGGCTGCCTCTTAGAAATAGTAAGGTTTTCAGTGAATTATCACAACATACATTCTAATTAAAAACAGCTAATTACATTCTATCAAACTGGCTTTTTCATTGTATTAATATGCTTTATTAACCTAATTTATTATTAACTAATGCTTCATTTGCAATTTATGCTTCATAAAATTGATGGAATTTTTTCAGAAAAAGTCCCATTGCATTATCAACATGTTCATACAATAGTACATTATTCAAACAAAAACTTCTGCAAAATGAATTTAGGTGTTTAGCCATAATTTCTATATAGCTGATGAATTTAATAAATCAGCATTAAGCAAATGATCAATGCGCACTACTTTGAGTACATGGCCACCAACAGACACCATAATTGGAACAAATAAGTTTCACTTTCACATTACCCGGAAGTTTAAAATATTTCATTTGTCTTTAATCAAAATATTTGCTTCTGTAATACAAAAATTATGAAAAATCAAAAAAGATTAGACTTGCCAAAATCACAGAGAATAAAACATATGACGTATATTTAACTATTTCTATTAATGTATGTGCACTAAATATTTAAATATTTTCAAATATTGTACTGGTTTCACTTTATTTTGAATTTTATTAAATATATGTAAAACAAATTGATTAATTTAAAATAATACAATTTGCATGTTAACAGCAAAATGCAATTGTATATAATGTAAATATTAATAAACAAGGAAAAGAGAAACGAATATTAAAATATCAATACCTATAGTGAAAAATAGCACCGAAATATTTTTGGTATTACAAAATTCTATAAATATTCCACTATTGATGATATTCAAACATCATTACAAATTATAACCTTGCAACTATGACTATCTTTCCATTAACAAAGCTGGTGGTGCAACAATTTCTGAAATTGATACCAATTCTTCTACTGTACAGCTGTTGATCGAAAATTCCTATAGGCATATAATCATTGCCCTTGAGAGGTTATCTCATTAAGTATGAGTCCATGGGATAATCGTTGTTCATACATCCAAATAGTATTTTGTTCTTTATAGCAATGTCAAGTTGAACCAAAAATGTAGGTTCTTCATTAACGTTTTAGTTGATCATTTCACGAAGCAAAGTATTTGAATTTTCAAGTGAGCATAGTACCCACATGCATTTTAGTAGATACTTGGACACATCAGATCAGACTAGCATTTTCGGACTTGAGTCTAGTAGAAATAGTATATTGCGAGATATTTTAGATGATTCATGCCAATCAATGTTTACAAGAGATAGATACTGATTATCAAGTCTGCGTTTGTGTGTTCTGTCGATGAAGACAATTCATTCTACGCATATAGTTTTACCAATGCAGCATGTAGTAGACACAGCAATTTTTGTTTTCCTCACCTTTGAACATCTAAATATATATCAACCATAAGGGCCATTATTGGTCCATTATTGGTGCCAATATTGACCATTATTGGCATTTGGACACCGGACCAATATTGGTCCATTAATAAAAACCAACCATGAGCCAACCATTTACCAATAATAGCCATTAATTTACCAACAATGAGCCATCAATTCACCATTAAAAGCCAATATTTACCAACAATACGCCATTCATATACCAATAACTGCCAACCATTTACCAATAATAGCCATCAACTTACCAACAATGAGCCATCAATTCACCATTAATAGCCATAAGAAATGTGTCGCATTTTGTTGAAATTATGTGATTATATACATGAACAATGGTACTACGAAATATATTTTGCTTTATGTGCAGGGGTTCCAAAAAATTCATTGAGAAGTTGTCAATCAATTGCCAAGCTACCCAACTATTTAATTGAAAAACCATCTACATTGTAATGAATTGACAATTATTTTTTACTAAAGGTATGACTAACAGTTGATGATTTAATCATCTGAAACAAAGTGCTAAAATTTTAATAACTTCTGCAACGTGCAAATTTTAACTGTAAATTTCCTTTTATTTAGAAAAAATTAACAAGTTGAGATATCCGAATTAAACATTTTTGGATATCATTTTATTTGCTTCTCATATGGGTAAGTCGTAGAATTGGGATTGCATCAGGATGTTCAATGACCAAGATTGTATCCAACATTGTGCAAATAAATGCTCAAATATAAGCCCACATCATTAGAAATTACTTAAACAACAATTTTGTTTATTTTGATAACATTCTATATTCTGGATATCTTTGAATTTTTTTATATAAACCTCATTTTCTGAATTTTACCTTATTGTTACAAAATGTTAAATAGGAATATGTAAATGACCGTACCAATAAGGGTTAAATGGGTAGGCTTTTCTATCATCAATAAATGTAAGACTGAATGTTGCATATTTACGCACGCAGTGTCACCAAAGAGTTCCTTTTGTACCACAATATTCAAATAATAAAGTGGGCAGCACTTTTCGAACATTAATTCGATTGAAAACATCAGGGGTGAAAGTAGGTAATTTAAATTCGTTGAAAAGTCAAGCATTTTGGATGATCGGGAGAAAATACTCACAGAAATTAATTATAATATTAACT
>CABFPE010000266.1:44654-54755 GCA_900660155.1 Hofstenia miamia
GGAAAGTAAAACTAAAAAAGTAAAAAAAATGCAAACTAAATTAGGCCACATAAATAACACAAAAACTAGTAAAAGTACATCATGACGTCAGTAAAACACCCCCGGCAATATCCACGACGTTTCAGGTCAAAGGCCACCCCTCTCAACCAATCAGAAAAAAGTGAGAGGAAATACGAGTCTTCTTATACTACTTACTTGAAAGTGTCTACAATAGGAACTTTACGAATAAAATTTAAGGGATTTGCAACGATGTCTGCAGTAATTTTAAGAGCCCATGAGGGAATTCTTGAGGGGGTCGCTTGATTTGTTGGTTTTAAGCTTTTGGATTGAGTTAATAATTCAACATTCGTTGAGAAGCAGAAAGAAAATTCCGGTTCAATAATTTTGCGTGAAGCGTTGTCGTAGTTAACTAGGGGGCTTTTGTATTTTCCCAGGTCAATTATAGTCTTGTTTAATAAATTAGCTATTTCTAAATTGTCAGTAGGATTTTAATTAGAAATTTACCATGAAAAATTTGAAAATATGTGATTGGATTCAAATTACGTAAAAAAACTTTTTCTTAATGTCACTTATTCTCTCCATAGAATTCATGAAATGCGAGTTGTTAAATCTACCTTCCTTGACAGATTAATTATTACGGGTGACTTCAACATAAACCTCTATGATAACAAACAATCTTACGTTGTGAAAAACTTCTTGAATGAGTTTGGATTACATAATAGCAATAGCACCCCGCCAACTCGTTGTACCCACTCAAGCCGCACTTTGATTGACTACATAATTACTAATACACCAGTAAGATATACGTGCCTTTGTCTTACATGCAATTTTAAGTGACCACAACTTATTACTTGTTGTTGATAATCAAATGCATGTAAACAACTGCAAACGAATTGAAATTATTAAACGGTCTTTAAAGTTGTTTAACTCAGGAATTTATTCACGATTTGTACTCAATCAACTGGAATTTAATTTTTGATTGTTCTCAACACTTGTTTGTCAACCGTTGAACATACAGTTGATAAACAACATGCACCATTAAGAAATTTCAAGAAATTCCCCAGATAATTCAATTCAAATTGTGGCGCAAATTTTACCCTTTTGCACATCTTAAATGCCTTTATAGTGCCTCATGTAATGAGAATTAAAATAGAAAAACAGCTTATTTTGTTCTTCGGATATTTTTCTTTCATTTGCTTTTGTTTTCGTTAGTCTTACTTGAATGGGTTAATTCTGACAACTGCATGAATTCAAGATATAAAATATTTCGAGTGTTAAAATCTGAAAACTTCAAACTTCTAGAACTTCTAGGGACTACGCATTGTATAGGGCTAGGAAAAGAATAATTGGATTACTTGAAAAAAGAAATTTTGAAAAAAATTGTTACATTTTGAAAAACTCACTGCCAGTAAACACAAATGGAATTACTTAAGCACAATTTCAAACAAAATATCCAACAGGCGGCAAAACGTTTCATTCATAAAATCAGGTATAAATGATGTAAGAGATCAATTGGAAATAGCCAATTGCTTGAACGATTTCTTTATCTGCATTGATAAGCCTAAAGGAAGAGCTACTGATTATTATAAGAATTCGTCAGCTTTCAGTTTTCATTTCGTTATTGAAGAAGTCCCTAAGAATAATCTAGCAATGAACAGCTTGACATCGAAGGGTCCATGTAACATACCAAATTTTCTATTAAAGTTAGCATTCACCAGCACCATCCAAATTGTAACATACATATTAAATCTCTACATTCGCCATTCTTATTACTAGGGCAACCAGAAATATGACTTAAAAAAACAAAATGATCCATAAAAGCAATATAAAACGTTTTCTATTAAAGATATAAAACAAATCAAAAAGTTTTACATAATAATAAGTCAATTTTTTAAAGTAACTGCTTCACTAAATTACAATAACATATAAATTTCCAAATACTATTGTGGTAAAAATTTGTTCATAGGCCAAGAGTTTTCTCACCCAAGAGAAACATCTCCCAACTGCAGTCGATGTTGCTTGACATTTTTTAGCTTGGCATACTGATTCCCATTGAATGTTCATCTGATGGAATTTTAACTTTGATATTTTATGATAGCAGCCTTAATTGAAGCAATTACATTGTCCATCCTCATATATGTTGCCGGAATCCACATGGCACAGTTCTGCAACACGTGTGCCTTGCAAAATCCATGACACAATAATGCATATAGTTTCTTTGTTTTTCAAAAGATTTAAAGCAGTCACAATCCAGCATTCATTTTTAAGTTTTTTCTTAATTTAATAAAAATATGCCAAAATATAGCTTTTATGACATTTCAGACACAAATAATACCTTATTTTTCAAAAAACAAAAATATGACTTTTTATGATTTTATAACTTCCTATTTAACTGCACCCCAACTGTGAGACTGCAAAATAGACCAACAGAAAAAATATAACTTTTATGACTTTTGATTGCCCGACTTATTACTCTAAGCTTTTGAAATTTGGTATTGTGACACCAATTTATAAAAAAATGACTCAAGCAATCCCTGCAACTACCAACCTATATCAGTGACCGTCATGATGTCAAAAATTAAATAAGTTTAAACTCGCAATTACAAACTTATTTCAATGACAATAATTTGATTGCTCCCAATCAATTCAGCTTCAGAAAATAGTGGTAATCACAGGATGCATTATTATATAGTAATGAACAATGGCGGAAAAGTTTAAATAAGTCGACGTATGTAGCTGCTGTATTTATCGATCTTTCAAAGTCTTTTGATAGCATGTACCATGTTATCTCGCTACAAAAACGGGAAGAATAAGTACTTTGCCATAAGCTGTACGTCTAATTGAAAGTTTTTTAAGTGACCGACACCAGGCTTTAGGGGCCTGCGAAATTTGAAATTGAATTTCAAAAAATTTATTATGCTTTAAACCTAAATAACCTTTAAATCAGTGAAGATTTTGGTGCACAAATTACAGAACATAGACCGTCTTGGTTTTGGAATTTTCAGGAATGACCTGTTATTTAATTTCTATAGGAGGCTTCACGTAATTTTTGATGCCAGCGATTGTCTTGCAGTCGTGGCAAACACTTCTTGATCTTCATTTAAAGGATTGTTTTTTTCAAGTTCCGAAATAGAAATTAAAAAGACCTGGTGCCAGGACTTCAGGTCTTGTGGTTTTAAATAATGAAGATAACCTGATTCCAATTCAACTGGTGGGTTGCTGAAATCTGTATTGGAGTCTGTCCAGCAGTATCAGTTGGCTGATCTTGAAAGTCTTGAAGACTCACTAGAGCAAAAACATAACAATGAGTTAACCCTTTCTTGCATTCCAATGTATGTATTATACATATAATTCAGTTGTTTCCTGCCGTTTGTGTGAAACTCACTTTGTGATTACTGGCAAACAGTCCACTAATGATGACACAAGTTTCATAATATATATATAACTATTTCAAATGTGAACAAAACCTAAAATCTATTTTTAAATAAAACATTACAAATAAAAAATGTTGCTAAGAGGCCCTAAACGGTTGCAGCAGAAGTCAATAACTTGGAAATGACACAAATAAAACACTATTTACAATTTTATTGCACAACAGTAATACATGTACATTAAAAATACGGTGAAACAAAAATAAGAGTAATAGGCCTACAATCCTTAATTGAAAATTCATTGATAACTAGTTAATGCAATGAACCAAAACAAAAAGGCGCAATAAAAATGGCATGTCAGACTACTTTAAATAAAGCAGCAGCAGCGCAGCAGAATAATTAATCTTCGGTTGTAGCTATGCGAAAATTGTCAGAATTGATATAAATTTAGAATTTCCTGATAAGTTGGACCTCAAACATTTAAATTTAATATATGCATGTGACGGAGTCCTAATGTGAACTAAGAGGAATGTCAGACTTCGAGATCATCCCTCACTTCACTGCTGATATTGAGGGAGAAGTGGCTTTCATAGTCTTCCGCATTGCTCTTCTCCTCGCCAGAAGATGATGATTCAGGAGAAGGATCCTCAGTCTGAGTTGATTTACAGAGCTTTGCATTCTCTATACTCTTGGCTTTGACGCAATGTTGGTAAATTTTGAGACTGGCAATGACTGGAACTGCGGCAAACAAAATCAATGGAATGACAGCAAAAAGTAAAGCTATCAGCATGATGATGAGGAGAGGAATCAGTAACAGTCTTTTCGCAACTAAACACAATTGTTTACAGACTACAAATGACAGCCTAAAAAAACTAACGAGTAGGCCTAACTAAATATTCGTTTTAAACAAAAAATTCCAATTAATATATGTTTTCATGAGAGGGAAGAAAAATTCGTAGTAAAATTAGTCAAAATGTTCATAGTTTTTTAGTTGCAGGGAACCTAAACTATTGAAATGTCGAATTTTTTATATAGGCATTCGCTACCCTTTCTTCTTGGCCTACTTATTTCAGATTGAGAGTAAATGTTTAGGAAGAGCAGTAATCTAACTAAAAGTAAATGGTGATCGACATTTACAGGTCGAAGAAATGCTTGCTTGGAATTTCAAAAATACAAATTGTAAGAAATATGTACATAAGAAAATTAAATTCATTCATTAAAATGTATAATTACTGAGAACGAAACTATGCTTGCGTTACCATTGCCAATCATAAACTGGCGGCGTCCAGAAAAAGACACGAAGCAAATGCCAAGTTGACCTTCTCAAAAAATGGCCAATGACAAACACTTTTTGTGGAATAAATCAAAAAGTGAAGTGCAGTGATTAATTGCGAATTCTACTCTTTAGTATTTTATAAATTGAGAGACAATATCATAGAAAATTATCAGTAGAGGAGTTCATCTCCTTCATAGAATTGACTTCAATTGATTATTATTTGTTCAAAAACTTTGAGATGCCAAGTCTGTTGGTTTAAGTATTTTCAACCCAAAGACAAAGTATTTTTACAGAAGGAGTATCATGCTCATTTCAAAAGCGAATGCATTTTTTAATCTTTTAGATGTTGAAAGTAATCATTGACTTTGTCAAGTTTTCATTTTAACCTAGCTGGACCAAGAACTTTTCCACATTCACTCGTGCTTAGTACTGCTTCCCCAAACTCTCTTCCATTGCAAAATTTACTACAATTCTCTTGGAAGCTCCTCCTGACAGTACAATACTAATAGATTCGCAAACTCTGCATCACGCAGCAAAATTTGGCAAGATTACCTCAAACTTTCTCGCCACGACAGCACAAGTCACGAATTTTCTAACATTTTTTAAACGCTTGGTCACGAAATGGATACGTTGAGTTGAAAACTTGGCGGACTCAACCTAAAGAGACTTTTCCTTCAATCATGAGCTTCTTAGTGTATCAAAAGTTCTTCTAATGGTAATATCGGATGTACAGTATATAAATTTTTTAAAATGTAGTGATTATTTTGAATTTGGACTCTCCGCGTGATTTTTTACTTAGATAAAGTTTCTCTGGACATTAAAAAATTAGCTTGGACGCAATTCCATTTAGCATGTAACACTAATAACTATATACTATATTTTAGCATTTTATATATAAATAAAATAATAGTTTTATCATTTATACAGTGACTAAAATTTGTATGAATATCTTTTGTCTATTAAAGCATTTCGTTTTTAACACTATTTTATACTTTAGAATTAGAAATTTTTATTCTGGCAGTGATCTAGATCTAGTACAAGGATAGAAGCGGGTCGGGATGGCCCATGCAGATTGGGGAGTTAACCAGGGCCAGTTTAAGTCTCCAAACTTTCTCTAGAGAATATAATGATGTAGAATGAACATAAATAGCAATAAACAGCTACACATTCAAAAAATATACCGGAAAAATTCTGTTGTGAAAATACGGAAACACCTTAGTCTCATAAAATTATTTGATGCAAGAATATTTTAATGTGTTTCTATAGGACATATTTGCAATGAGCGCCTTAGAAAGTGAAGGACCGGGGCAAAAAATAACATGTAAACAAAATAGAATAGTAGTAATAACAACGTTTCATGCTCTTATCTATATATTTTTGTAAAAAATTTAATGGTTATGCTTTAGAGCTGAACGCGGTTAACCGGTTAATAAAATTTAATTAATTATGTGTGTAATGTGCAACAAAACACAATATACACGTGCAACGAATTTCATTGGTCAATTGCACTACTAAATGTTCGCATTCATTTACGTCATTTCCAGTCTCTTGAGCGTGCGTGGCGTGACCGTGTTTTGTTTTTAACTGTTTGTGTTGCTTTAACTTTATCCTTATTCATATTACTGTATTTCAGATGTTATAATGGGAAAAGAAAGCTGGATATGGAAGCACATGTTGAAGAAAGACGACAAGCCCATCACCTGCAAAAATGAGTTTGCGTTTAGTGGAGGTTATAGAGCAGTTATTTATCACCTTAAAAACGTGCACAAATTGAACGACCAAGAGAAAAACGCGAGGCAACAAAAGACAAAGAGAGATGCGTCTGGCCGTGCCGTAACAACATCAACCTGTTCTGCGAACCGTAGTCGAATCAACTGAGAGATGTGCGGTTTAGTATTGTCATAGCATATTGTCATCTCCATTTTCCCTAGGCTTCCCTAAAATTCAGCAAAAATATTCCTCAGAAATAGCGGATACCTTACTTCATTTATAGATGTTTCATCTTGAAGCATTTCCAAATAGGGTGAAGACCTCGAATAGTTGCTTGCAACAATTACGAGAACTTTTCAATCGGATTTTATTCGCCTTGATACAGGTGGTTGATCACCGACGTCATCCACCAACACACGATTACATTCCTTTGCGGTATATTCGCAAATAAATCAATTTCTCATCAATCAAAATTTTTTGTTTACCTCCTATTCTTTAATACACTTTCACTATATTGTTGACATCAACTTTTGATACGTGATGATAGGATAGACAATAAAAATGGAATTTTCCTGCTAGCCCATTGATCTCCGCAGATGTACACATAACATAATTTTCTTATTATATATATATATATATATCCTATTATATATCTATATCTCCGCTGATGACAAAAATATTTATATTTCAGGGGGTGTGCACATTTAAGGTTAAAAAATATAAGTCCACCGATGCATACTTAATTTTTCAAAATGCATTTTCTGAAATTTTTAATAGATTTCATTCTGAAAATATTTTTCAAGTATGCAATTTTTCAGAAACTATAATTTGATAATATATTCTGCAACTTTCCAATCAAATATTCGTTAACTACAACATGTAAATTGTCTACTTGTTTAAGCGGCATTGGTAAACAGGTAGACAATTTAAGTTTTGCAATTTTTTGGGTGCATAGATTGAGTGCTTTAACCTATATGCACAAAAAATTTCTTAGAAAACCTTAATCAACAAAGTTCACTAGACAAAGAATAAGAAGATTGAAAACACGATTAATTGGCTATGAAACCCGCATTAGTTCATCTTCTGGCTTTTTCATCTAAACTTTCTGGATGTTGTAATTCACAACACTGCGATAAAAAATTGTTAAATTCAATTTTCAATTTCACCCGTTTTACAAGTGTCAAAATTTCAAAAAAAACTTTTCTTTTTTGGCTGCATTGCTTTCCTGTCAAAATTAAACGCATAAGCTTTTGCAGTACAGTATTTATACATTAAAACTATAATTCATTATTAAGACTTTTAAGAAAAAGTGTAGAAGCAAACAACCTGGACATGGCTAATTGATAATGTCGTTTTTTTATCAAGAAAGAATTGTGAGATGTTTTTTTTAAATAATATTTAAAACATAACAACAGTAGAAATTCAATTGCAAAGGATAAACGAGGATTTTTTAACACTTTACTTTTCCTTAAGCAGTCGGTGAAGTAGTTTTAAATTTTGCACAACACAGCACATTTTCTGAAACGGGATACCTGCGATTTGCGTCGTCGGAATTTGACTTAAAAATAGATGCTAAAAATACAAATCGAATGCAAAACGTAGCAAGAAACGTATAAAGAAAACGTTGCAAAATGAATTATTAAAACTTGCAACTGTCAAAGATTAATCAATAAAATATGCTCAAATTAAATTAAAACCACGAAATCAGGAGTAGTTTAAACTTGTTTTATATATATTATATTAGTAATGTGCAGCACAGGTACCCGCTTTTAGCCGCCCATTCCCGCGGGTACTAGGGAGTAGCATAATTGTTATCGAGTACGAGCAAGAAGTATTTTTTGTCAGACGGGTGCTGCGTTAATGAACTCTACCCACACTACATTTAACAGGGGCAGGCAACTCAGGCGACACGAAAAAGGAGCACCATCCCCAATTGCAAAGATGAATAGTTACATGAATATGGAAGATCTCTCTATCCCTGATATATTGACATTTTGGCGACAAAAAATAAAGCAGGCTTTTAGAGTCGAAGCTATCAAGGAAGTTGTTCTCAGCTCAGGCGAGGAATAGAGCTGAGCCATAATCAAATGAAATGCACTATTACTATAAAATTTTGATTTATTGAAATATATTCTAAAACTCATGTTTTTTGTTTTCATTTTATTCTTGGAAATCAATTTGTAAAAAACTGCATGGCTTGATTCGAAAACTGGATTTTGCAAGTACAAATATGCTGTTAAAAAAGCGAGTACAGGCACATGGGACAAAAATAATTGACTCGTCTAAAAATACGTTAATTCAGACAAATAAGTTATTGAAAAAAGTATACTTCAATATGTGAACATGAAACATGTTTATTAGGCATTGTTTAGAATATAATAAAAATCAAATTTTCGCCAGGTAATACAACAAATATTGAAGATGGCGCTAATACCAGTAGTATGGTAAAAACCATCATAGATTTCTTAGTATAGAATCATTATGTTAATGTCACCGAGGCAGTGGCTTAGACTAGGGATCGCAATACCGGGATCTCGGAGCAATTTCTCCGAGATTGAATACCAGTATTGATACCGAAAATAATCCAGGGTTGTTATACTAAACAGTTTTTTTTCAAAAAAACACTTAAAACATGTTTTTTCGATATTATACTTTTTTTGTTTTTTATTGTTTTTCGTCTTTACCCATGGTATGCTTCAGAATACAATTATAAGTTAACTTTACAAGTTCAAATTATAAGATTACTAAGTTAATTGTCACCTACAAAATCATGTTAAAGGAAAAACTACCTGTATTTCAATGGTCTGTCGTCATTTTCAAAAAATTTAAAATCTGCTGTATTTTCTGAACACATTGCAGTCAAAATTGGTGATCTGCTGTTTTTTGGAACTTGCAACAGGTAATCATTATATTTGATATTCAGCAGATAAACCTCAGTTGCTTGCTAGAACTGTTTTAGCAATTATGGTGAAGCCATTTATTGGTCGATATTTTGTATTAAGCATTCTGCCTATATTTGCACTTGAAGCCCAATTTTTACATTCAACCATTAAGAATGAGATGCATGTAATAGTTCATTCATGTGGAGGATTAGTTATTGGCTCCATTTCTGATAATACTGTTAATAAGAATTATTTTTTATGATTATTTAACTTTGATAAAAAAATATAATTTTATTCCAAAGGTCGTAACTGAAGATAAATATCAAAATTCAAAATGCAAATAAAATTTCACAATCTATAGCAGGTGTGTGTGTGTGTGTGTGTGAAGTGAAGTTGAAATCCATTACATTGTTTAAAAATTAGAGACATTCACAATCCTTGGACTAAATTGGAGACACCCTGTATATATATAAATTAAAGACTTCGGGAATGGTAGTGGAATAAATCAATATATGTTCTACTTAATTCACTTTGTATTAAATGCATAATGAAAAAAAACCATACCAAACGCAAATATTCTGATAATGTTTCTGAGCGTGGGATGATTTGGTAACAACAACTGTTTGCAGCCCATTGGACTGTATTTACTCATGTGATCACCAAGTAAGAGACACTTTACAATAGAAGGTTTGTATGGCTGGCCACAAAGATAACAGAATTCCATTTTGCACTTACTGCAAGTCATGTGCAAACAGCCCTCAGAGCGCTGAACGTAAATCTAAAAAAACCATCCATAAAAAAAGTCATCAGAAACATTGTAACATATTTATTAAATTTTTGTAATATATATATATATATATAT
>CABFPE010000266.1:54831-65579 GCA_900660155.1 Hofstenia miamia
TATATATATCTCGCTAAATGTTTTTTAAAAACCTCATCTTGGACGCGTTTCCAAACATTAATCTTTGAAATTTTGCAGCGTAGTGTGTCTTTACTTTACCTACCCTCATGGTAAATATATTTAAGTTCGAGTAAATACTGCGGGAGCAATGGCCAAAAAATAGGGGTTTTGGAGGAAAAGTGCGATTTCCACTAATTGACTTAAAAATTTCGGACCGATTCCAGCCAAATGTAAGGTTTTTACATTTTCCATAGCAAAAAGCGGGAATATATATATATATATATATATATTAGTATATTAGTATAGAAAATCTTTGCTATGCGCTGCGTACCAACAATTCATTCAAATTTAAATGCTCCCAATTTCTGTTTGCAGTCATTGTGGAGTAATTTTCCGTATACCTGCATCTTATATTATCATTCATTCCCGCGTGTTTTGTGAAAATGTGATATAACATTGACTACGACGATTGTCATTGTTGTGAAATTCAAGAAACATGAGGCATTGCTGTTGATGATTAGCAGTCGTAGTAGTGGCTTCTCTGCTGCATACAAAATTAGGATATATTTAAATAATCTTTTGCTGTGCAAAGATGTGTTAAATAATTTCATAAGAAACCAATCGTCTTCCATATAACTTATGAAGAAAATAATGAAGAACTAATTTAAATTACCAGTTCCAACCTGAATTGATTTTGACTATACAGCTATGACGAACAGTTGATGCAGCTTTGTTATCCATTGCTTACTTTCTTTTGGAAAAAGATTAATATATTTACGAGTACTTCAACATTTGAGTATCTTAAATAACTAAGGCAGTCTGGAAGTGATCGACTTAAAGCTTCGATTGCGTACCTAACTAAGCTAATCGATTTTAGTCTTTATAAATGCCTTATACTTAACAGATTTCCTAGTAGATTTCATCCTTTCTACTTTCGCATGAAAGTTTTCAGTTAACAATCTTGTAGACATATCTACACTTTGTGGGATTTGACAAACTACACTGCTACTAAAGCTTCACAAATTTAAAATCGTCTGTAGTGATTCACTTTCTTTATGTAGAACACAATGATGCCTTATAGTTTAAGAGAAATTTTTTGCCAAATTTCAGGGCTCGGCAACAACCATTTTATATAAATACACATATAATCAACGCACTTTGCATCTTGGACATTTCTGTGCATTTGGATGACCAACTCTGTTTTTTGTGTGTGTCCAGGTGTGAAATTGGCTGTCTTCATCCTGATACTGTTTACATTTTAGATTCTCATGCCATGGCGCGTGACAAGGAAAACACCATTCAAGGTTACACATGGGACAACGAATTTTCGCTTCACTTTGAGTTAAGGTCCCTCCACCTTTAAGTCTAAAATAACAAAATGTTGAAACTAGAATAAACTAATTAATTATGATGCAACAACCGCTTTATTTAATGAAATATGTAATCAGCCAAATAAATCCATTTAAACATTTAATGAAATCCTACTGCTATGTTTTATTAAAAACAATTATTGACAGTGGAATTATTGTTTGCTGCTTACTGAAGCGCTTGTAAAATTAGGAAAATTAATAAATATGAATATAAACTAAACGTAAATAATAATGATAATAATAATAAAGGACTTCAATTATCTAAAACTAGGTACATAAAATGTTCTGAGAATACATCTAATTTGGTATGGCAATTATGAAAATGTACTCATTTGAGAGCACGGTTGTGGAATTTCTCTAGTTTTATAAAAGTAGTTTGATTAGTCCACAATGCTGGTGTTGCAAACAATAATATTGAAAGAACAATGCCTTCATATAGGCGACATTTAGTTGTAGTTGGTGCACAAAACGGAATATTACTCTGCAGAAAAAATAGAAGCTTAGTAGCTTTTTCAATTGTGTTTCGGGATGTTGCGTCCAGTTTAAATTTGATGAAATAATAATCCCGAGATCTTTTACAGTACCTTTAAGAGGTATTTGAAGCTCATTCAATGTAAAAACAAGTTTGGTTTTTGTAGATGAGAACAAAATCATTAGCAAACAGCCAGCACTCTGAGTGACTACAAGAATCTGGTAAATATGGGAAATAGGAAGTTCCCAATATACTACCTTGAAGAACTCCACTGGTAGTAAGAATCGAATCAGAGATGGTACCATTGATATTTACATATTGTCAACGCTCAGTTACGTTATTTGATACCAATGAAGGCAGATTATTATCAACTCCACATCTAGCCAGCTTCAAAAGTAAGTAAGAATGTGGGACTTCATCAAAAGCTTTATGAATTGGAATTTTCCAAGCAAAAGGAAAAATTTATGTTATAACATTTAGATTGTAAAGTATAATGGAATTAAGGTAGAGCAAGTGTTTTTCATAACAATGGATGGTAAATTATATGACAAACTAGACGATAAACGTTGTTTTGAAATAATATTGTAGATATCGCGTTGTGTAAACGCGACAGTAGGTCAAAATGAACAATTTTTTTTGCTTCATTATTCATTCAGCAAAATCACACATACTTCCAATTATATTGACAATCTCATTTAATTTGTCATTTCTATTCAATTATTTTAGCATTTGAAACACAAATTTAATCCCGGTTCTAGTGTTAGTGAAATTATAATTAAAAATTCAGAAACTATAATGTCCAACTAGCTCATGTTTTCCACAGTGGTTAATTCGTGAATAAGAAAAAACGGAAACTGATGAAATACAAATGCAAACCGCATTTAAACGTGTAAGGAATTTATTAATGCTTTCTCATTCGAAAAAACGAAAGTTCCCAATTGCGGTACCAATACGTAAAATCTTCCCCCTTCTCAATATATAGATTACATTTTTGCTTTTTACATATGCTCATTTAATATTCTCTATTCTATCTATACAGTCGATGGTTTCGACCAGGCTAGTGAAGAAAAGCTCTGCAGCAAGACTGGATAGCTTAAAATTCAGTAAGTTACTTCATTCATGGTAATGGTCCCTTCTCTGTTCTAATTCATCAATGTGTTGCATAGTGCACTTCATTAATGGACAGATTTAGTGCAAGAAGTTCTACCACAGTGCTCAAATTTATACTGGAGATGGGTTTGGACATAATGAAGAAAGTTTCCCATTCATCAATCAAGTGCGATTAAAGATACTTACAAATATTCATTTAAGAACAGGAAATTGGAAGTTTGAAAAGTCATTGTCTTTGATAGCATTAGTCATGCAATTTTTTCAAACTGGTAGTTAGCAAACTCAAGCACATTATCAGAAAATCAGTCATAATTGAAAATAAAGAATTTCTGGATCACCTGAAGATGTGCCCCTCCCCAAAGCTTTGACGGGGGCATATCTTCACGGTTAGGGTTTGAGTTAGGTTATCTTCAGGCGGAAAAAGTTGGGGGGAATATCTTCAGGTGGAAAATCTAGTTGGCAGGGGGGCATACCTTCAGGTGATCCGAATTTCTCACATAGAAACAAAGGTTCTGGTGGAAATGTCGAATTTATTGTGTCGGATAGTTCTGGTAGAAAACAACTCGGGCTGTGCCCTTACATTCTGAAAAACTAGCAGTGTCAATCACTAGCAGAAATTTCTTGCCAACTCTATCAATATGGATTAAATTACAGAAGACTCCACATCACGTATAAGAAGGTATGCACAATTTTTTGTGGATTCAATACCATCAATGACGTCAATATTGTTTCCTCCGTGTATTGTGTTAGATTGTATGGTATTCTAAAAAGGCTGACTTGAATTTGTTCAGAACATAATAACAGAATATCCGACGGAAAACTAAAATGAGTTCGTTTGATGTATTTGATGGAAAATGAATAGAAACATGCTAGAATCTATCCATTACAATATGGAAAGAATGTTCACTGATTGAAACACTGCTCTTAAATTTAGTAGGATGGGGTGTCACCTCTATGTATAACATACATACGTTATAACAATAAAAAAAATTAACTCAAAACCAGATTCTACCAATTAAATTATCCATGAATACACCATCTAAAGGTATTAACCATTGCTGACAACTATTGGCACCGGCCTAAAAATTTGTGCTATTAAACAGAATCAAACAGAATTCAAGAATTCGCGAACTTCACATGTTAAGGAGTCCACTTCTAAAACAGTTTCCTTGAAAACGTTGAAGTATGGACAATCAATACGTCTTATACTAGATGAAATGTTAGATAGCAAAAATAAAATTATCATTAACATAAGAGTTGGTTTATTGACCATCTGATCGATAACTACCATCTATGTAGCACAACTTTCTGAAGAAGATTTGTTGTAGTCCTGTTGCCACATAAACAATACTCTATTCAAATGCAAAATTCTGACACAGTCCTTACATGGTTAAGGTAATGACTAGGGCGCGTAAAAGTCAATAAAGTCGAAATGATTTTTGGTTAAAAACACATTACAAAGTTCATTTCGATATGAAAAACACGAATTCTACAAATATCTAGTGTGGTTGTAAGGTCAAAAAAGTTTATATACTTTGTTAGGTCAAAATGTAAATGAGATTAAAATAACGTCTATATCACATATATGATAAGAATAAACTTCTTTGACAATACTAGCATGATAATGTAATGGGAATATATGCAAACACCTCCACCAGTTTATAGTAGTGGTTAGACCTCAGCGTGGAAGATATTGTGGCAATTTCACAGAAATACTTTAAGTCTCATTAGAAAACAAAGTCTCTGATATTAACACAAAATCGTGACTATGAGTTTCTTCAATGAGCTTTATTTCATCTATTTTATTACATAGTGGTTGTGTTTTTAGAACTAGGAATGAGGGTGAATGTTCCATGATGTCGTTGATAGTATACGAGGGTGTTGATGCCGGAGATAGTCATACTGCCACGGAAATGTCCATATTATACATTCCCTGAGGAGTGATTTGTTTATAATCCTTTATAAAATTAGTTTTTCATGTTGCAGCGTCTTCTTAGATAATGCCGTTGATATAAAGACAGGTTTACTAAACTCTTTTAGTTTACTGCACTTGCTGAGTATAAGTCTGGCGTCCCAGTTTGGCTTGAGAGTTACGATTACTGGGTGTGGTTGAGTTGCATCAGAGCGATGTTTACCAAGGCTTCTAACTTCTTGAACCTTTACGATGTGGACACCCAAAAAACTTAACCTTTGTTGAATTTTCGATTTGTCGTGGCTTATACCACGGATTGAATTTTGTTTACTTTGATAGTCATAGAAGATTAATTGTGGTTGAACTTTTACATAAATGAAATGCATCTTCAGTAACACCCATAGATTTACATGTAACATTGTGCATGTTAAGCATTACACACAGTTCACAACCGAACGTTCGAGATATCGGCTTCTAAATTGTAGAGCCTTGCCTTAATGCATCAGATTGCATTGAGCATTTAAATTCTTTCCTCACTGCCTCATCGCAGCAATTGTTCTCATGATGACGTCAACACTTTAATTAGACACGTTGAAAGACATTTCGAATTATGGGACATCCGAAATGGCGAATAACGATCGAGACGAATCGTTAAAAATAGCAATATGTACAGAAATGGGAGATGTTTTAAGAAAATCTGGTAATTATTTCAAAATCTTCATGTTCAAAAAACTATGTGAAACCAAAGTGGACCTCCATTAGAACTTATTTTCCAAAGAGCTTCAGTAAATGAACGACAAAATTGTTTGTCATATAATACGATTTTTATAACTTTCTACTGAAAATATTTTTTTTTGAAATAGTCGTGTTAAAAATGTAATATTGCTTTACACACAAGCCCGAATTTCTACTAACTGTAATATGAATTCCAAATTTATTTTATCAAATTTTAAAAAGTTTGCAATAATTTCGCGGATATTTTAAATGTAATTCATTCAGAGAGACCTTCAAATTGAAGTTTTGTGTATCCGTTACAGTAAAACAAACGCAGCTCTTTTTTGAATCAAAACTGTAAATTTTATGTTCAATACTCATACGTCTTACCTACCTCGGGCCGTTGTGTATCAAACCAAAGGCCATTAAATTAGCTCATTTGCACACAACAAAATGCAATGTAAAACATTCGCTAAATTAGGATATTTTTTTAGCATACAATCAAATAAGATAAAGTATATCTTTGTGACCTCCCAGAGCATAAAGTCCCAACCCTGGCTATCACTGTTCTGGCTGGCGCTATGTATATTACTGAGCCCTGTCAAATAAACCAACCTGAAATCATTCTTGTAGACAACTCAAAAGAATAACAAAAGGCTAGTAATCATAATAGAAGCGTAGGTATGCAGTGGCTTAATTTATAGTTTTGATTGGCCCCATAATGCTTTTTTGGTTACAAAATTACAAAAATGAAAAAAGTACCGCCTAGCGAGCAGTTTGTCGAATTCGTAAACGTAACGACATCGGGGACAAGTTCGTTGATTAAACAACAGCCGAGACTCAATGATAAATCGCTCGTACCGCTCCAAATCGCGCTGATCGAGAATTCGTCTGATTTCGAAATCTGTGATAGGGTTTCCGCAACCAATACACTGCATCGAAGTTTGTCCGCAACTGACCTAAAAACAACAAATCATAATTTCATTGCAAGAAATGGAATCTGCACGGATGTTTGAATCCAATTACAGGGTGAACAGAAAGTCCTTGGACCAATTCAAAAGTGGTTTATTATTAGAAAATTACAAAAATATAACTTAAACATGAATGAAAATTATAAGTTTGGAAACCAAGAATAAATTTAAATTATTTATTTTCAATATGATGTCCCTTCCTTTCGATTAGACGTTTAATTCTCTGTCTGAAGTTACCAACCGAGGCACGCAGCGTTTCCTGAGGTATTTTAGCCCATTCACTCCGAAGATATGTCTTCAAAGCATCAACACTTGGATGAGCAACAGAACAGACCTTCGCTTCCAACAAAAAAATCACACGGCGTTAGATCGGGGCTGTACGGCGGCCACAAATTTTTGAATCCTTTACTGATCAGCCGATCTTCAGTGAACTGGCTCCGAAGCAATTCTTTTGTTTCATTCGCTGTATGGGGAGGAGCCCCATCTTGCATGAACACAGCTCTACTGAACATTCGTTTCATCTTTAACTGTTGTACTAGATGAGACGAAATCATATTTCGATATCGGGCACCATTAACTGTTGTCGGTTTGCCATCTTCCTCATAAAAGAATGGTGGTAAAATAGCACGTTTGGAAAAGGCAACAAACACAGTGAGTGATTTGCAGTTTAAAGGTTTTTCAAATATTGGAACATCACAAATATCATCGGTCCAAAAGCGTGAATTTTGGCGATTAGGTGGTCCACAAAGCGGAAAATTGCATTCGTCACACCACCAAACATTTCTCAAAAAATCATCATCATCACATCGGAAAAACAGTTTCCTTGTTTGCTTGCATTCCTCACTCAGTAGAGGACAAACTTGTATTTNAAGTGGTTTATTATTAGAAAATTACAAAAATATAACTTAAACATGAATGAAAATTATAAGTTTGGAAACCAAGAATAAATTTAAATTATTTATTTTCAATATGATGTCCCTTCCTTTCGATTAGACGTTTAATTCTCTGTCTGAAGTTACCAACCGAGGCACGCAGCGTTTCCTGAGGTATTTTAGCCCATTCACTCCGAAGATATGTCTTCAAAGCATCAACACTTGGATGAGCAACAGAACAGACCTTTGCTTCCAACAAAGACCACACCGAAAAATCCATGGGATTCAAATCAGGCGATGCAGGAGGCCACATCTCCTTACTCCAGAATCTTGGAAAATGACGTTGGCACCAGTCCTGAGTTTTTCTTGAGGTGTGGGATGGTGCTCCATCTTGTTGGAAAGTGAAAGGCTGATCAATAGTTAGACTGAATGCTACTTTAATCGAAAGAGAAAAAGTGATTTTAACAATATTTAATTTTAAAATTAAAAATGGTCCAAGGACTTTCTATTCACCCTGTATATCACAAAACTTTTTAACTTTGCATTACAAGTAAAATTCAGACACTTGTTTGGAAAAAAACATTTGCAATAACTTCAATGAAAAATTAAATCAATAGCATATCACTACTAAAAGATATCGTAAAAACAAAAATTCAAAAAATACTTTGCAATTCAATTTATGAACATTAATAATTTTTACAACAGCTGAATACAGATATATCACTTGTTAATATAGTTTGTAATACTAGATAAAAGCGAAAAGAGTCCAAATTAATATTATTAAAATATACAGCATACAGTGACGTCGCGTCGTTTGGGGCTGGCCTTAACAGATATTCTTATAAAATATATCTAAAACTCCAAATATATGAAGAGATAATACAAATTTCTATGTTTTGAATTGATTGAGTTTAAATATCTGAGTCGATGTCGGGTTGGGCCTGTTAATAAAATGCATTTTGTTAAGGATTTCTTCGTGGAGCCTTTAGCGATAGGCCCATTCCGAAATAGTATTGGCTAATGCAGAATTCTATATTCAAAGCTCCGCGTTATTGTGTAAACGACGCTGTTTTGTAATATCATGTTGTCATTTTGAATGCGCTCATATTTAATGTTGCATTTATATAAACTCTTGGCTTAAATTGACCTCGTTAACAAGATATATGAGTGAAAAATTATAAAATATATTTATGATTTTCATCTAAAAAATTATGTGTAAAGTATCTTCTTAGCTTGCATGCAGATGCAGGTGTGTATATTGTATTGCAATATTTTGTCAAAAAAGACTATTTAATATTTTTCGACCATAAAGTAAAGAATTTAAATGTGTTTTAATATATTGAAAATTTGAAAGAAATTACTAGTTATGGATAACAACTTCATTGACAGCTTTAATAGATCAGAATTTTTGTCTATTCAGAGTTTTGGGAGTCAGTTCTTGTGGTAAGCAGTAGAATGTGCATCTGCAAATCAATCGTGATATGACAAAATTGCGAAAATTGTTGAATTATTAAAACATTTTTCCAAAAAATAAACACTTTATGTTGAAATATTGGCAAGTATTGTTTTAGCAATTATTCATTGTGCACCCCTGTTTGCATGCAGTCTTAAATACATAAGAAAAGAAATGTAAAGCTGACCAAGGACTACAAATTCCTCGACTCTAAATTTGCTTGCTGTTTCTGTAACATCCGGACTTCTTGATGGCCATCTAATTGGTTCTTGGTGATGTTACTGAACCACGATCTATCCAATTGCCAGGAAAAGTATCATTGAGATATATTTGTGGGTATGGGCTTATGGACCACCCTGTATATATATAAATCCAAAACCTTGCGCGATTAAAGACTTACTTCCAGTGAACGAAATATACTTAGCAATATAACGATAAAAAGTGGAGTGCGTTATTAACTATGCGATATGGCTGACATGTCTTCGTGGCATGCCAATTCAATCAAATTTTGAGTGACTATTCAGACAAAGGACTTATTGACAGTATGTGTCAAGCTGAAATAAATTGAATAAAGTATTTACATATAACAACAAAATGTTAAAAAAGAAAGTTTGCATGGGTATAGTGTTACATATGCAACCTGGACTTTGTTATTCAAAAAACATGTGGGAAGAAGAAAGTGGTAATAAAGTTTCGTTGAAACTTTTATAAAGAGAAGTGAAGTGGACGTGGTATTACAGAAGAGGGATGATTAGAAATAAATTGTCAGTGAATGGTAAATTGAGAAAAATTGCTTTTAATATTTGTTAGCAATGCTATTAATAGAGGAGTGGACAAACGCAGAGGAAACGTCTAATTGCTTACGTCAATTAATCTGCAAGGGAATGATAGCGTTTCAAAAACAACACAGAACCTTTCTTATCAATGCACAAGCAAGCGTGCGAAATTAGGTTATTTCGCTCAATGCCACTGGAATAAAAACAATTTAGTAAAGTAGGCACTTTGACGTAAGTGCATTGTCACATTGTGTGAATGCCACGCCAGATATTGTATCAATTCAAAACTTTAACATCATTATTCAATAGCAATTTGCGGAGGTTATACTTTGCTAAAGAGCCGCTTCATTTAACCCTCAATCATTGAACATAGAACCTAGCCCTGATCAAAGGTATTCACGCCGTTAGGAAAATTTCCCATAATTTAATCTATATAACCATTATTAGCTTGCTACTATATTTTTAAACCTAAGCAGAAATACGGCCTAAATCCTGATGATTCAAAGATAAACTTTTTACACGAGCAAATTGAAAAATTATCTATGCATGGATTTTCAAAGCAGCCATCATTAGAGATGTATGTACATTTGCATCAACAATCTTATTGTAAACTGCGGAAATACTTATCACTGCCATCAGTACGAACAATTCAACGACAGATGACGGCTACTCCTACTGATATTGCTAATTTATTGCAATGTAATTTCAGAGATTTATCGAGTGGACAGCGTTTGTGTATCTTAATCATTGATGAGGTTGTTATAAAACCAAGCTTATGATACAGAGGAACTCATATACATATATATATATATATATATATTTCCCGCTTTTTGCTATGGAAAATGCAAAAATCTTACATTTGTCGGAAATGGTTTGACATTTTTAAGGCATTTAGCGGGAATCGCACTTTTTCCCAAAAACCTATTTTTTGGCCATTGCTTCCGCAGTATTCACTCGAACTTAAATATATTTACGATAGGGGTAGGTAAATTAAAGAGACAGTAGCCTGCAAAATTTCAAAAATTTGTTTGGAAACGCTGTTATGATGAGGTTTTTAAAAAACATTTAGCGGGAGATATATATATATATATATAGAAT
>CABFPE010000266.1:66579-79155 GCA_900660155.1 Hofstenia miamia
ATATATATATATATGGGCTTTGGATTTAGAATTTTAAAATATCTACAAGGCGCTGGATACAAAAAAATGTAATAACTTCCTCATACTGAATGCGCATATTCATCCCTCTAAAAACTATCTAAATTAATGAAACCACATTAAAAATACGATTGTTATTGGCCTATCGCGGCCTACAGAAGGATATGTATGCGTATTTTCATTAGAGAGCAGATTATCACTGTGCACGAATGATGAAATAAGAATGATGCAGTCGTTACTTTGAAATTCAACCAAACATCATAATTGCCTGCACTGTTTAAACAATACTTGAGTTCGCAAAGCTACACTGTGATAGACTTCCCAATCTAATCACTATTTTATGTTCAAATGTTTTTGTTTACTACAAAGGATTCTTTTTGATGAGTTAATTGTTTTAATTTAATACTGATACGCAAGTATACAAAAGAAATGCCTACATAGTAATATGTGTTTATTTTAACATAAAAATTTACAAATCATGCTTATTAATTCTATAAACTATAAACCTAGCTAATTTTAAATTTTACAGTACGAAATGAACTCTGAAAACGATTGAAATTATAGCTTAAAATTGTTTATTTATCTTTGAAGATGATAATTACTAGAAAGTTGGAGAATTATTTCTCCGACAAAAAAGTTGGTGGGAGCACCCTGCTACACGAACAACTTTTGTCATTTAATTACTTCACGACTAAAGTTGGCGGAAGGGGTGCTACACGAACAATTTTTATTGTCCAATTTTTGTTGGACCGACGGACAACTTTTGTCGCCAACTTTAGTTGGACCGAACGAACAACTTTAGTCTAGATAATTATTCCCGATTTTAGTCGTGGAGGAGGGGTGCTACACGAGCGATTTTCGTTGCCAACAAAAATTGGCGACAAAAATTGTTCGTGTAGCATGGGCTTATGTGTACAAATGATGTCTTTAAACTTGTCGATTACTGAAGCTGCAATCTAGGAACGATTTACATCCATTTTCAGCTATATCTACCCCTCCACATTACTTTAATGCAGCAGCAATGTCTGCAGATTTAAGTGTTATTCTAGCTGTACAATGAAATATTAGGTGTTTGGATTATTATTTTCAAGATTACTTAACAGTGTTTTTATTAATCTAGAATAGAAAAAATTAAGAGATATTTGGGAACAAAGATAAAAGAAGAACACATAGGGAAGATTTCAATTCCGAAATATAATCAAGGAAGAAAATTTTAAGATAATTCTAAGATCAAAACATTATAAAATTGGTGAACAAATTTTTATGAGAGCTGCAAACAATGAAAAAATATTTAATAAACAACGATATACAACATCAATAATTCTAGATTATTGTGCATGTAATATATTTATATTTTTCTTTAATATAGCTGATTTTCAAGTATTTGTTTGCCGCATTTTCATACTGACGATGATTCCTAATAAACGAAAACGGTCTAAATTCTTAACTGCGATAGATGTTTCAAATGTTTCGAAGTATACTTATATTTAAAAAAATATATATACATATATATATATATATAAATATTTCTAAGTAACTTTTTATTGCATTGCAGAAATGTTCCTTATATATGGTGTTTGTTCTTTTGAAATCATTTCTTATTCCTTTGATGTTATTAATGTTAGCCATGCACTGAAATATGTAAGTTTAAAATTACGATAAAAATCGTGAACTTTATTCCCTATTCTGAAACTTGATTTATCCAAACAATGAATATGATCCCATTAGATAAATGAAACAAAGCAACATAAAAACATTTTATTACGGATGGTTTCTAAAGTGATTGAAATCCCCATTCAGATGAAAAACTGTTTTTGATGCAAATAATACGAAATCTAATTTTCAGTCTTCGAAGCTACGGAAACAGAGCCATCACCAGTCTCCATTACCTCGGAAGGAGATGGTACGATTACAATTGACTCCATTCCTAAATTATCAAATAGCTTACTCAAATTCGGAAAAAATTTCTGTATTGAACACTTCTATTTTCAAAATTAGGGGCTGAGAAGCATAGTGGGCTAAACCTCAATTAAATAATAAACTAATGAGTCTACTTTGCAGCTCGCATTCCATTAGTGTTACATCAAAATCAAATGTGATGCGGTTCAATTGAGGTGAAACATACTGATGCCATTCTGTTGAGATTTGTGTTTATACCACTGAGGTGTCTACATATTTATGTCTTGCACTTTACTAAATATTAAATAATTCTTTTCAAATTGTATTTTTTGCTGAAGAGTACTAATTATATTGCAAGATATTGGGATAGTAGTTTAAACACTTTTTAGTAAGGAAATGGAAATGTGGGTTTATAAAAAGAGACTAGAATAATTGGAAGTGCTACAACTACCTAAAACTCATTTATCAAAAGACTTGATGCAACAGCGTCGAATTTTACAGAGTTTTTTTATATTATACTTAGAGAAATTATAGAGATTAATCTTACCAATACTTTGTGAGTCTTCTTTTTGTGAGTCACTTGGATTAGTTGCATAGGATTTGAATGCACCTCCTGTTACTTCGATCTTGCTCTGTGTGGACTGCCACTTGTGCATTAGAGGGAGCATTTCTTTCTTAATATCATCATCTATTTGCTTCATTGCATTCAGATTTAAAGATGGACATTTTTTCCACTGCTTATTGAAAAAATCTATTAGAAGTGCACGCTTGGGAATATCTTGGGGCAGAACATGATATTTATCGACAACTTTTTTCAAAATTTCCTCAATTTTGTTTACTGCAGCCTTTTGCTTGTACTCCCTTGCTACTGCTAAATATTTAAACTTACTATATAAATTTTAGCATTACATTACATATACAGAGTGCCTCTAAATATTGTATAAATATAAGGACTTTCGAATCGTTCAATAAATTGTGAGCTCTTATAAGCAATATTCCAAATTTCCTAAGGGAGGAAGAACATATATTTAAATGTCTTCACTTCAAAATTTTGAAAACTTCTAACAATATAAATCATTCTTGAGGGGGGGGGGTGTTCCAACAACTGTTCACACTTATTTCCCGTTTGTTCAATACTCTCTTTATATATTGAAGAAATGCACTTAAAAAGCATCCAGCAACATTTCAACCGTTGAGTGCATTCATCTGTAATTGTTACTCTATTTTCAGAAATTGCTTCAAGTTTCCTTCTGAAATCTAATATTTTTAAGTATGTTGATCAAAGTCACCTCTTTAAATTGATCTATTTTGAAACTTTTCAATAAAGATAAGCTCTCACACATGATGAAGGTAAGCAGGTGCACAATCTTTACTGGATGAGTGACATGTTGTGGTGTTGTAACATGTTGTGATAGCATATCACAAAAAAAAGGCTTTTTTGTGAGATAATCGGCACCATAAATAATAGCTGTGAAATTTCAGCAATGTTTCATTTTGAAGTAAGAATATCCAGGAGTTAATTATGCATATATATATAGAGCCATTCAGCTTAATTGTCGCTTCATCACTCCAGAAGATTATAAGTGGAAAGTTATTATCATTGAAGACCTAATCACTATCACTTGCAGTCTTCATCCCTTTCGATTAACAGTACCTTAATTAAGAGCATGAAATTGCAAATAAATATTAACTTCCTATTTATATTCACAAATAAAAAATTTAGCGAAGTGATTTTCATGAATAAGTTTGATCACTATGAATACATTCTTATTCTCATTTTTGGATTTGTTGATGATCTGTGTCTTTTCAAATAGTCTTTTCGCGTGCTACTCAGACAGTCTTATGAAAAATTCTTGTAGGTCAGTCTCATTCTCACTCTTCAAAATTGTTTCAAAATGATTTTCTTTGCAGTAACGTTAGATGGGTATCAATCAATACATATCCCAAATCTGAAATAGACGAATGGGATTATTAGCTATTTAGATTAAAGAAGTTTTAGCACTATTTTGAGACACATTACAAGAGATTTTGTCACTAAGTTTTATATCCCTCTGATGTGGATTTTAAGACATCATTCATTCACAAATATTATTATTGAATTTATGAAAATTGAAAATTATGCAATTCATACATACATCCAAAATTGCATAATGAAACACTTGTTGGTTAACCTTAGACAGCCTAGCGTCCGTTTTCCCATTTTCAAAGAATTTTCTCAGAGCCTATTAGCAAATTTGAAAATCTTGGGACATGTGTAGGTTTATTGGGGAACATGCTTTAATGCAATGTTCAAAATTTCTACTAAAGCGTATTGCTGTGGCCGAGGTTGTTGAAAAGATTAACAAGTTTTTTTTGAAAGTTTCCCAGTTTTGGAAAAGACTTAAGTTCTCTCCATACATAATATTCATGTATTTACTAGGTTTTGAACCCATGGAAGCAACAAGGAACTTTGACTGTTTACATATAGAATCAAATTTGGTTTGCAATGGCCAACTAATGCAGGAATCTAGATAGTAAGTTATAAAGCTGCATGTTCCTGAATTATGTGCTATATGTATATATATATGGCACTAAGTAAAAGGTTCGTATTTAGCGCCAATTTTAAATTTCTTCACTCAAATTTATTAAAAAATTTTTTTGTGTATACATTATTTACAGTATTAAGCATAAATATAAAGGAAAATTTGGAAAATGGCGCTAAATAATATCTATCATCATTTTTATATATATATATATATATATATATAATAAAATTATATATATATATATATATATATAAAAACACAGAAAGGCTAGCTCTCGTTCATGCTTAGTATTTATGCTAGTTCATTTAGCTGGTGGACCAAAGTATGTGATTGCAATACATCCTCTTTACAAAAATAGTTCAAGATTTCAGCATGAGCGTGATCTTGTAATTTATGAAGAAGTTCATAAAAACGAAGACCGGATTCTTGGAAGCATTACAGATAATTTGCCTCTTAGTCGCAAATACAACAAATATTTTGAAATGTACAGTGATGAAGATCAGCCATGGTGTTTAAGAAATCCATCATCAGGAGAAAAGTTATTTGATATAATCAACCCTGTTCATATCCTTTAAAGTTTGTGGATTTCTGAACCTCAGAAAGAAATTCATTTTCAACTGCATGGAGAATCAACAACACAAATTGCCTGGGGTGTAAACCGTAACAAAATTTAAATGAAAACTTATTTCTGATGGTTTTTTATTTTCAGCGTTTTCTAATGCAAACTGCAAATATTACTTGCAAATAATACTTTCAGCATGAAGATCCAGTCTACTCATCACGTGTCATGTTAAAGGCTCATTCGAATAAACTACCTGAAAAGAATCCAGAAACTCTTAAGAAGATGGCTAAATTTTTGTGTACATAAATATTGTAGTTTGAATGTTACATTGACGTTTAACTACTAATTATTCAATTTACTCATCTAACTATAATATAATATAAATATATATCAGAAATGGTGTACAGATAACAAGATGCTTCTCAATATCTCGAAGACAAAAGAGTTGTTTGCAGTTTCTCTTCTATTAAAAAGCCTCCGGCTTCAATCTCTAGCACTGAGCAAGTTTGTACCTCAACTATACTTGGTGTTACTTTCCAGAACAACCTTCGTCCGCGAAATCATACTATCACGCTGATTAGTGCGTGTTCGAAGCGCCTATACCTGATTAACCAACTCAAGCACTCAAATCTCGGGGTTAATGGTGTTAAATTTCTTTTCGATTCGTTGATAATGAGTAAAGTATGATACTGCATATCCGTGTATGGAAAATTCAACAACGATGAATGGAAAGGCATGGTGAGATTTTTCAAACGAGCTGAAAGAATGAACATTGGAAAAATTGGCTGCCTGGGGAGATAGTTGCAGAATCTGACCAAAGGGTCCTCAGGCAAATTAAACTCTAATGTCGATCATCTTTTAAACTTGTTGCCACCCCGGAGAGAGAGGCGATCAGCCGACGTGCAAGGACCGAAAAAATCTACCTAAGATAAGCACAGAATCGTTTAAAAGAGCATTCCCAAATCGACTGCTGTTTAATGCATGAAACTTTTTACTTCCCATTTATCTAAGCGTTTTGTTATTAGATTTATAATAAATTCTATTCTATTCTAATCAATCTCCTTAAATGTTGTTATGGGATGCTTCAGAGAAAGCTACAATAACTGACCAAATAGAATTATGATTGCTCTATACATGAGAAAGCGGTTATGTAATTTGTTCGAAAATAGTCTGTTATTATATTTATATCAAAACACATGTTAAGCTGTCAAATTACATAAGAAATACTACTATTAATTGCAATTCAATCGAAAAAAAAACATATATTCCATTATCAAGCATTAGTCCAAGTTAAATTAGCTACGGACACTGGAAAACCAAACATGAAATTTAAATTACTAAATCGAAATCAAACAAATAATTGAAGCAAATGAAAATAAATAATATATGGTGTTGCACCACTTAATATTAAAAAGTCCGAGTGGTCAAAATTGACCATTTCGAAATACTTTTGCTTTGTTCTTGTAAAATACATGCAGTGAAAGACTAACTCGCTGACATTTCTCATTGCCTAAACAACTCACATTGCTGACAATGTAAACAAACACTAAACCTGGAAATAATTATGTGTTTTCCAAATTTCCTCTGAAACGAACAACGATATTGACTTATTAAATGAGTTAAAGACTTAAACTGCTTGGACACTTTGAAAATAAAGATTTTTTGGAAATTGTTTTGATATTGACAAAGTGTAAGTACAGGCGCGGCTTTAGAGGGAGGCATCCGGGGGCCAGTGCCCCCTTTTGAGGAATTTTCCACATTGTTACAAAAACATTTCCATGCATTTCAAATATTTTTGATAATAATGTTCCAAGAGTGTCATCCGAAAATTGAAAGTTAGCAACGCATACAATTTTCTAATTAGAATTTAGAGGTTTAAATTACTACGTAATTTATAAATTTTCTCAACACAAAAACAGAAATGTGTCCCCTGTTTCAAAGATAATAAGTATTTTAGTATTTTGACTGGAAATGAGTGCTGAATTACATTGATTCTGATGATACGATGCCCCAATGATGATGCTACAACGAGTTTGATTGACCACACGGACAATTACGAAGTTGATAGCACAGAAGACAAGGAAGATGATGCAATCAAGGATCTAAAGGTTCAAGGTAAAGGGCTTTAGTAGATGTCAATGCGAAGAATATTGTTGACATTGACATTCTGCTCTATTTGGGTAGCAACTGGGGAATATTTTGCAATGGAATTGATGATATAAGCCCACCCACACTTCGACTCTTCTCAAAAATAAGAAACCTAACAGTGTTCTATAATAAAAACAAAATCAATGTTGATGTGGTTGAGCAAATGATATGAATTTATTCAACAAAGCAAGCAACTCGTATATGTCAATTGTTTTATAACATAATGGATGTTACTGCCATCAAAGCATTGATTCTTCACCTATAGTCAATTTCTGAGTTATTTGCAGGAAAGATATTATCATTTGCTTAGCTGTAGAATTACCAGGCAATATTTTCAATAATTTTGTTCACTTGTTCGAGGCTGCTTAAACAAGACCAATATTTGTGCAGATTGCAATAAATCTGAATGTAAGAAATGCTTTTCTTATTGCCAACAATTGGTTAAGACCTTTTTTTATATCTGTTTCAATAAATGAATAACTTATATTTTCCGAGTTCACATTTTTATTTCCAATCTTTGTGAGGAAAACAACCAACAATTTGTAATATTGTAGAAGTTTAGACAGTTGCGGGCATATTTGGCCATTTGAGCCTTTAAAAGGGTCATTTTTTACAGTCTTTCTAGTGTTAAGTGATTTTAAATGAACGTTCACATTATAAAATAAGTAGAGAATTACGCATTGAGGAACTCAATTAATTTAAGAATGTACCACTGAACGATTATAACAAAAAATATAATATCATTCAATTGAACTTCGCTTTATTTGGTACAACAGTGACATAGTTTGACTAGAAAGATATAACTTAATTTTATTGCAACTTTCAAAAAATATAAAACATAAATAAATATTTAATAAACTGAAAATTAAAAACCTTCAGGATAAAGCTAAAAATACAACCAATCATATTAATGAAAAATGAAAAGGTGAAAAAAGTTCGCAATCTCGAATGTTGCATTTCATTGTATATATAAATAACTTAATTTCCTTTAGGAATATTATAAATAGCATGCAACAAAGCACATAATTACCGCTTTTAGAGTTGGAATCGCCTTAATAGTTGTTAGTATCGTGCTAGAAACTTTTTTTTGAAATGCTGATTCTAAGTTGTTTTAGCAATATTTGAATATTCAAAGGGATTGGCTATATTTAAGAAATTTTTATCGAGTGAACAGAGGTATTTAAGTCGATCAAGCCGAATTATCATCGCCAATGTATAAAACAAATAATACAGCATGTGTTTTATTATTTTAACAAATATCCAATGAAAAACTGCTTGAATTTGAAACTACTAAAAATACGGCAAGTCATAGTGTATAAGCCGCACCCCAAACTTTGAAGGTTGTTTTTTGAGTTACAGATACATATCAGGAATTTGAAAAGAAGGTACGGGGATATTTATAAGGTGTGTTTCAATGGAAAACATTAATAATAAAACAATCAATTAATAGGTTACCTTCAGATAATTGTTGGTAATAAATATTTAACTAATTCCTATAATAAATACAGGCCATGAATCCCTATTTCATAACATTCTAGATGCTTCTATATTTAACCTGTATTACTTTTTTCAAATTTGCATAATGGTTGTGCAAATTCTTGATGGCGACGTTGAATTGTTTTCGCGATAATGGGACCCGGTAATATTCAAGGTGTGACCTGATACGACATCGGGACAGTATTTCCGAAAATACTGCAACATTGATACGATATCAATATTAAATTTGAGTTTCTCTTCCTCGAATTCATATAAACTATTTACAGTTGTGGCGTGAACTAAATATAGATGTACAGGGTGTTCAAGAAGTGGCTGCGATTTGAAAATGTACGTAAAATGATTCGTAAAAATCTGTATTTATGAACAATTAGTAAATGCAAAATAAGTAAACCCAATTTCAATAGTTGATCATTCTTTTAACCGTTTTTAATCTAATATGGAATTTGAGAAGAACGATTTTTCTTCCCATTGTTATTTTGGCGCCCCTTCATTCAATTTTTTGCGAACAGCTTTCATGTCATGCTGAGTTTTTCCGGATTCATGTCACCACGCTGATGTTAATATTCGTGCTACCAAAGTGTACGGACTTTGATGAACAACTTCACACATTGTTAATTCCGAAATAAACAAACTTTTAGTAATTGTTAATAATGAAACAAACAAATTAATAAAAATAGGCCTACATATTCAGAAGCAATGCTATCCCTACGTACACATTTTCGAATTGCACTCCACTTCCTGGAGCATCTGTACATCATATTATCCAATCATAGGAAGCAACATGTCGAGAAAAAATATCACTATTATTTGAATTTTTTCATATTTTCCACAGCTGAAAAAACTACTACAGAATAAAAAATACAACACCACTAGTTCATCTACTTTCAAAATATCAATGCATTATTTTATGTTACCTCGAAATTGCTTGAAGTTCGACGCAACTAACTTAAATTCCTATTTTTTAGTTACTGATTGCCAAATAATAGGCTATATAAACTTACTAGTCATCATGGTGGGAAGAAACAGTTTTCAATTCCTATACAAGCAATAATAAAATTCAAGAAAAATTCCATAGCTGCTAAAAAATAATTGAAGATGTAAATATAAAATCTTAGAGTTCTGAATTAACTGTTCTCCCTAAAGACCTCATATAATTCTTAATCAAAATGATCATTGTCTGTCATTGGATGTTTTTTTTTACAGAAAAATTGAGCTAACATGAAATAAAAGGTTCCCCATTAGAGCTACCGGAATGTTATTTTTTAAACATAAACTTCCTGTGCAGTGCACACATACAGTCAGAAAGCTCAATGTTAATAAAATTTCAAATTTTAAGTAATATTTGCCAAATAACACATTTCAATTGCTTGCCTATCCCTAAATCGACAGTATCAGCACGATCAGCTAGATGCTAATTTGGACCTGAAAATGTTCAGAAACGTTTTTATTGAAAACGAAATAGTTTTTAACCCTATCTGGGCAGGAGGACGGGGTGCTTCCTCAGTACCCTCTTGAGAAATAATATTGTATCTCTAACTTGGTCCAGTTTTTTTTACTTTTCCTAAAAATATATTTGGAAAACGGATCATTAACTGTGGCATTAATTTTATGATTAATTTTTGAGATATATTCAATACGCTCATTAGTGTAGTGTTGCCATTAATTTCTTCATATATGAAAGATCAATTAAACTTCTCACTGGCAGAATTGATAGAAAGGGCAGGTTCTGCAACTGTTGTCCAATCGTGTAAACATGCAGGAAGAGAAAACAGCTGCAATGGAAAATTTGAAAAAAAACCTCTCCTATGTCTGGAAGTAATGGTAATGCAAGGAAAAGAGCGAATTTTCATCTGGGTGGCTAACACCCGCACTTCATGATTTTTTACGACATTTTCGGGAAGTCAGGATAGAGAGATGGCTTTTATTAAATGTCTTTCAATGTTGCATCCAATAATATCTACGGGGGCGCAAGACAAAATCCCAAGCTTACATTTCCAGTCACATGTTTCTGAATAAAATATTGACATTTTGCTTACTGCAAAAGTATTCTCGATGACTTCTGAAACAGCTAAGGATACTCAAAAGATGCATTTGCATGGACGAAATAACGTTCATTCAAATCTCGATATTCAAATGGGTTTCAATTCGCATGCTTCACCAGAACAAAGTATTTCCGTCCCTGCACATAAAATGTGCCCATTTACAGAAGTACCCTCATCAGAAAAATGAAAGCAGGCACTATTTGCATTGAAATCAGAGTAAAGGCAATGCCAAAACTATAGATAATCTTACCATGTTCCTAAACCATTTGATAAGTTAAGGCAATGCATTTCCTGTACAAAACTGTAAAATTAAAAGGAATAAAAACTGGAGACAAATGACTTATTGAGTAAATAACATTAAAATTCTTCGAATTATATCTCGGCGTAACCTTGTACACCAGAATCTTGGTTCCACAGTGATGAATACATTTTTGTATATCTTAGCCCTTGCTTTTTTAAGTTGATGAAATTGGTGTATACCAACCTGAAAGATTTCAGATAAAAAATGTTCCCGAGCACTGGCAATTCTTACCATATTATTTTTCTGTACTTTTATCTTTGAACAGGTTTGGGAAAAAGTGCATTTTTTCAAAAAACGCTTTAAGTGTTTAAAAAATTGTTTTTTTGCTCTTAGAAAGGACCATTTCAAGGCACAAAAATGTTGCTGAAACCGTTGACCTATGATAAACTTATCAACATTCTTTTTTTGTTCATACACGCAAATTTTGCTATTTTTTCGTTAAAAAATCTGTTATAAAAGTACAAATTGACGAAACCCAAAATTTATTTTCCAAAATTCTATATAAATTTGAAAGAAAAGCATTTAAAAAAACATTGCAAAAAACAGTTGTTTTAGACTGTGGTTAAAACATGTTTAAAAAGATCCTGTGGGCATATTTCAAAATGGTAATTTGGTAACGGACCGACATATGATAGGCAAAACAGCTACTGGTGCTTTAACCAAAAGCAACTGAAAGCTGCAGATATGGCAATTAGTTGCATATCACTCATACTTGCTAAGGCTAAAAACAAAACATTTTTAAATAGTGACTCATAGGATTACTAGAGCGGTGAAATAAAGTAACGGACCGACAAGATAGAAATATGATACTATGAGGCAGTGTAGTTTGTAATGAATTCTATCTAATGTATTTACTGAAACACTCCATACATGTTACCTTTAAATAAGTAAATATCACACCAAAAACATATACAATAACAAAAGAGGATGGGGATGTTCCATTCCAGAATACTAGCCATTATTTTCAGAGAAATAAAGTAACGGACCGACATGTGATAAAGTAACGGACCGACATTATCAACTAAATGGAAGACAACATTATACATGTTTGTCATTTGTTGCAGAATGAACAAAGTTACGGTTTTGTACCTTGTCTAAAACTTGCTAAGGTATTTTTTGTTTGTCTTTGTAATACACATTACAGTTTTAGTAATTTATTGATTAGTGATCATACAAAAACACAGGTTGGGAATTGGGGATAATTGTCTGTAATTCATTGTCAGTCATGCTTTGTTATATTCTCCCCAAATATTAACAAGTTCCTTAACATAGAAAACAACATTCCTTGAGGTACCAGGAAGAAGCTCTGGGGCAACTTCTGTATTTACAATATCACAGCTAGGATAGTCATGGATGTCATCAGGTCTTGGCCATTTCCAGGTGGAACCAGGCAAAGATGCCTTCTGCATACATTTCACTCTGATTCGATTCTGTGGTGTCTTTGCCAGAACTAATCCAGGAAACTGTTCCCCCTCATATTTCACTACTACATAGGAGTTAAGTGTGACATCACTGGCATTCTCAACGCTTTCCGCTTTGTACGAGAGGCGACCAATTTCCACTCTGTCAGAGGACGAAGTTTGG
>CABFPE010000266.1:80155-92917 GCA_900660155.1 Hofstenia miamia
TTGAAAGTCTTGAACTTCAATAACCATATAATATTGTTAAGTAAGGCATTTAGTAGATGAAGTTTTTAATTTGTAAGCTAATGAACTAGGTGTGAAGTCAAGCCAAGCATCAATTGCTGAGATATTAACAATTTTTCCCCCAAAATATAGGATCAAGATGGTAGTGCATTGTTAAAGGAAATTTCAAAATAAAAACAAAGTAGTCCATATCCTACACATCTTTAAAGGACTTTACTAGATGTACTTTTCATATTCCTTAATTAGAGATTCAAATTGAGAAAATGTATCTTCAGGCTTCTAATTTTTAACATTCTCCAAAAATCAAATTTAAAAAAAGTAAGGCTCTAAATTTATAGTAATTTAAATCTTGCAAGTTCTTAAGTAATTTAGATATTTCTTTTATTAAAAATTGAATAGTATCTATATTAGGCACATTTTTAAACTTAGAGGTTTACTGGTGGACTCTTTCTTGCTTTGACATTGTATTAAATATATTTGTTTGCTCATTTATTAAGTAATGCCAATCAAACTTTATTGATGGCTCATGAATTTTAAGGTATTTGTATTGCTTTGTTCAATAAAAGTTTAATGCATAGTTTCTGAGTTTCTACAGCTTTTTTTGATATTTTCTCAAATGTTGATGCATTTGTCTGATGACCTTTTTACACAAAAAGCATTGGTCTGCATTTTTCTTTTCTGTTTTATCATTATCATCTGCTTTATTCTTGAACTAAATTAACCAACAGACTTGCTTTTTAAATTCATTAAAATTCAAATTCTCTAAATCTTTTATAATAATGTCCTCTCATGAAGAATCAAACTCAGACATTCTAAAAACAAGAAAGTGATTAGCACTGTAGAGATTTACCTTAATGTCATTATTTGACTAATAATAAAGCTTTTATATGAAGAGACATTTCTTTATGTTAAATATCTTAAATTACATATGGAGTTGCTGAGGACAGAAAAATTTAATAGTTGCTGAGTACATAGGGTTAGGAACAATTATAATTTTTATTTCAGTGCTTTGTAATCTAAAAACAATTTCTACATGAATAAATTGTTTAATAGAAGTTACTTTTTGTTAAAATGCAAGGAGTCACTGGGTACAATGGAAAATCAAATCAAATATATATATATATATATATATATATATATATATTATATATGTATATATATATATATATATATATATATATATATATATATATGGTTCAGGGGTTGCATCCCTGTGACTCTGCAATCATTCTTTACAAATTTCAATATTTTTCAATTAATATATTTATCAGAAAATTGAACATCCAATTTCACACAAACAGTGTTACTATTTCATCAATAGCAGACTGACAACTCTGAAACTCTTGTAGTCTGTAGAAGTATTGTTATATTTTGCCCACCCTAAACCACCCTGTTGACTGACACTCCCTTTAAGAGAATTAAAATTTAAATGACATTGCCATGTAGAATTTTTGATGCTCTTTCTGAAAAACTTGATTTTGTGAAAATTGGTTAAGAATTGACTGAGCTATGATCTTCAAAAGATTGGGTATATGAAATGAAGAAATTTCAATAAAGACAGGTAAGCATTAGCTTGCTAAAGGTCGCATTGAGAAACTGGTTTTTGTGGAAGTGGCATTATTTTGGGAATAATTTATGGACCCTGTTGTTCATATTTCAAATGTTTACATAAGAAACAAGTTGTTTGAATTGACTTTGAGTTTGAGTAGACTTTGTATGGCAAAAAGTCGTGAGCTGTTTGATGAAAAGTAGTTAGAAAATCTGAGATTCTTAATGATATTATTACCATCATATTCATAAATTATAAACACCATAAAACAGCAATTGGGTGTGGTGGGTGGTTTAGGGTGGGCAGGTTAGTAAGGCCCATTAGAAAATAGTGCATTATTCACTATATTTTAAGGAAAAGTCTGCTCTCATCTAACAGCCTTCTTGTGGATTTTCTATTCTAACTATTAAATTTTATATAGCCAGTACTCTACCAATTTTTATTCAATTCCTTAGCTGTTTTCACCATTCTCTAAAGCTCCTTTAGTTCTATATTACAATGCTAATATATTTTTAATTACTATTCCCTTTGAGTATATCAAAATGTGTGTGCTGACTAGTTCCATGAGAAACTATTTTCCATTTTTTGAATTTATCTATACTGGATGAACAGTGTTGGCCAAAAGAAATTATTGATTTTTCACATTTGTAAGATTTCATTATTATAATTAATGGAGTAGACCAAATTTGGATATCTATTTTTTTTATACTATGGACACAGTTCAAATACCATTTGATGTGTGCTGAATAGTTCTATGATGAACTAATTTTTCTTTTTTAAAATTCATCCATTTTTCCAGTTTTAGAACAATAAATGCAATCAATTGAAATTGTCATTTTCATTACATAAAACTTTCTGTTACTAAATGGAAATTCCTTTGGCCTTGAATATTATGTAATTTACCTGTCCATAGCAAAGAGATTTTAACACTGTGGTAGTCACATTTCAGAAGGCTACTGCATAGTCAATTTTGATGCTATAGTCACAAAAATTATATCATTATCTAGCTAATCAATAGCTGCATGTGCCAATGTTCTTTAATTTTTGTTCATCCTACATTAAAATATTATGTAATTCAAGGAATGTCTTGGTGCCAAGCCGCGTCATGGCTCTTATCATATACATCATACTTTATTAATATATTATTTAATACAAGAAATTTCTCAGCGCCAAGATGCCTCATAGCTCTTACATATAGATCCTAGCTTTAAATACTAATTTTGCCTCTAACCCTAATTGGAATTCTAACCCTAATAGAAGTTGTAACCCTAACCACACTACCCCTAATTTTATGTCAGGTCCAGCCTGATTATTTTCGAAAATTTCACTTAAAAATGGTTGGATTAACTGATAAATATGATAAACAGAAATATATTAGGATATGTCTGAAACTACTTTAAAGGATTTTTCTAGATGTAATTTTTAATTTGCAATCAAATGCACTAGGTGTGAAGGCCATATGATAAAAACTTGCTGAGATATTAGTGATTATTTTCGAAAAAAAATTTTTTAGATGTAAAATCATATGGGCATATTTCAAAATGGTAATTTGGTAATAGACTGACATATGATAGGCAAAACAGCTACTGGTGCTTTAACCAAAAGCAACTGAAAGCTGCAGATATGGCAATTAGTTGCATATCACTCATACTTGCTAAGGCTAAAAACAAAACATTTTTAAATAGTGACTCATAGGATTACTAGAGTGGTGAAATAAAGTAACTGACTGACAATATAGAAATATGATACTATGAGGCAGTGTAGTTTGTAATGAATTCTATCTAATGTATTTACTGAAACACTCCATACATGTTACTTTTAAATAAGTAAATATCACACCAAAAACATATACAATAAGAGAAATAAAGTAATGGACCTACATGTGATAAAGTAATGGACCGACATTATCAACTAAATGGAAGACAACATTATACATGTTTGTCATTTGTTGCAGAATGAACAAAGTTACGGTTTTGTACCTTGTCTAAAACTTGCTAAGGTATTTTTTGTTTGTCTTTGTAATACACATTACAGTTTTAGTAATTTATTGATTAGTGATCATACAAAAACACAGGTTGGGAATTGGGGATATGTACAATCTGATTGTCTGTAATTCATTGTCAGTCATGCTTTGTTATATTCTCCCCAAATATTAACAAGTTCCTTAACATAGAAAACAACATTCCTTGAGGTACCAGGAAGAAGCTCTGGGGCAACTTCTGTATTTACAATATCACAGCTAGGATAGTCATGGATGTCATCAGGTCTTGGCCATTTCCAGGTGGAACCAGGCAAAGATGCCTTCTGCATACATTTCACTCTGATTCGATTCTGTGGTGTCTTTGCCAGAACTAATCCAGGAAACTGTTCCCCCTCATATTTCACTACTACATAGGAGTTAACTGTGACATCACTGGCATTCTCAACGCTTTCCGCTTTGTACGAGAGGCGACCAATTTCCACTGTGTCAGAGGACGAAGTTTGGTTGAAGGATAATGTACACTTTGATCCTGCAAACTGTCGCTGCACATGATGAACTTTCAAGGTACCCATCAGTTTTTGCGCAGATGCACGACACTCTTCGCGACTACTTGTGTCAATGTTATCAACATACAAGACTGACACTCCAGGGACTACTGAATCTGCATACTCTGCAAATTGCTTTGGTGACTTTATGGTAACTTGCTTTGCCAAAACTTTACGAAATACTGTATTTTTCACGATACCACCAACTCCGTCAACAGCACCTTTACCATGTTGGCTTCAAAGAAATTCCAAGACAAATTCAGCTCCTTGTCAAAGCAGGTCATGTAATAGAAAGCAAATTTGCTTCTAAATTGGCTGGCACATCCATCTGACCAAAACGTTACAGTGTCAAATTTATGATTTTCTTTCAGCATGTCAAGGAGAAAGGTGTTCAATTTAAAGGTGACATCACAACTGTGATCATTTTCCTCAGTGACAAGAGCTATGTTCTTACACTTAGCTTTCCCTCCCATGTAAATGCAGACTGTGTACAGAGAAAATTCTCCTTGTCCATAGTATGCTGTTGATCTCTTCTTGCTGCTTGTTTTTAAAATACTCAGAGTAGTCAACATGAATGAGAACTTCATTTTCTTTTAACTCTTCTATTTGCTGCTTGTATGCTTTACTTTGGATACGCTTGATGAAGTAGTGATGTTTGATTTCGTTTAGTTTTCTCTCCAATAGATCATATGCATCACTTCCAGATATTTCACAAAGTTTCTTCTCGGGATAAGAATTGTTCCCTGTTGACCATTCATGGTAGTGTAGGACATCAATGTCTCTTACGTCTCTGTACAGTGCATCAAACGTTGGGCATTTTAGACATTCAGAATTAGCACACAACTGTGTTAATGGAGAACAGGCAGTTTGTGTTAAAATATCATGGCACTTTGTTGGAACATTTTTCAGGCTTTCATGCTGTTTGCTAATGGCTTCTAAGAGCAGCTCTAGGTTCTCACAGGTTGGGCACAAACATGTGACATGGGGTATTTTACCCTGAATAACAAACTCCTTCCTTGATCTGCAATATCTGTAAAATGAAGAGAAATTGTTCAAATCAGCATCATCATGCTTTTCTAAAATAGCATATAATTCCTTGAAAGTCCACAAAAGATATTTCTTCGCCACAAATACACTTTCACCGTTACTATCTTTGCCTTGATACACTTGGTTATTTCTGCCGGGAAGGGTGTAACTGATGTCGTTTTGGCACAAAAAAGTGTACAGTTTTTCTTTAGCTTGATCAGAAAGTACCTTTGGTCTGCCCAAACTTGACAATGCAGAACCAGAATGGTCCCAGGAGGATATAAGTCTTTCCTTCCTGGGCAATATCTGTAAAATGACGAGAACTTCAAATTGTTCAAACAAGTATCTTCATGCTGTTCTACTCTTGGGCAGGTTTTCTCTTGCTTTCTTTAGGCTTCGAGAATATGTTGCTTTAGTCTTAAATGGATTTTTAATTTTTGTAGGTGACGCAGCCTTCTCTTTCTTCTTTCGACAGTTTTTCTGATAATCTGATTGTTTCTCCAAGTATTCATTATACTGTCCTTTTAGTTTGAGCTGTTGACGATAAATCCTTTTCCTTAAGGCATCTTTCTTTCTGGTTTCCACTGGGTTAAGTTTATCTCTGTATCTCTTCTGTTTCTCACTGTTTGAAAGTTTATTTTCACCAATTGGCTTTCTCCCCATTATGTGCTACAAATTCCTCCAAAAGACAAAATAAGCACCTTCAGAATGGTATTGTCCTTTTTATATACAAAAGTAACGGACCGACAGAGACTATTAAGTAACGGACCAACACTATTTCCTTTCAGTACTTATTGTACTACATATTTATACAAGAGAAGAAAAATATGTAGCATAACAACTTACCCCAATAGTTGATAGTTTGTTGTGGTTTTGTTTTAAAATACTGCTTTTTAATATAAGAAAAGGAACAAATTCCATTTTTTTTGGTAACGGACCGACATGAAGTAACATGCATTTGATAAAAAACAAAAAATTATTCTGAATGGTTAGTGAATAAAACTCTGATGATATATTTGATCTTAGAAGCCTCATGGTCATCAATAAGCACATAGACAACACTGTAATTGTCTTTCAAGTTGTATTTCTTGACAAATGTATTAAAGTTGTTATTTTCTCCTGATTTTTCTCGAAAAAGATGTTCAACATAAAACATAATATTTTACCATGTTTTATGTGTACCATAGTATATATTTGTATACTACTGCTTTTTAATATAAGAAAAGGAACAAATTCCATTTTTTTGGTAACGGACCGACATGAAGTAACATGCATTTGATAAAAAACAAAAAATTATTCTGAATGGTTAGTGAATAAAACTCTGATGATATATTTGATCTTAGAAGCCTCATGGTCATCAATAAGCACATAGACAACACTGTAATTGTCTTTCAAGTTGTATTTCTTGACAAATGTATTAATTTGTTATTTTCTCGTGATTGTTCTCGACAAAGATGTTCAACATAAAACATAATATTTTACCATGTTTTATGTATACCATAGTATATATTTGTATATAACTTAAAAGGCCAGACTGTAAGCTTCAAGAAAAATTCAAAATCAGTCGCATTAAAGTTGTTTGAATTTTTCATCACAGTGAAACCAATTTTGAAATATGCCCACAATGAAAACATACCCACTCTGTCTTTGAGGTTTATATCACCTAGAATTCTAGCATGTGGACAACGTAATTTCCTTCTCTGACTTTCATTAATATATAACATTTGCCCAATATAGGTACTTCGGTAACAAAAAGCACTTCAAAGCCGTTGCTATTGTGTAAATATTTTGCAAGCATAAAATTTGAAGTTGTATTGAACGTGTGGTAATCGATATAGTTGCATGTTCGGAAGGCTACGGTTAAACTATTTGATTAGTCACGCGTGATCGCACGTATAACCACAGGGATAATTAGCGATGTGACGTGATTTTGTAACTTTTCTTGCTACCAATTACATAGTCTAAGGCCACCGTGAAATAAGTGTCCTAAATTGCAAAGATATTTGACACCGCGTGCTATTTTTCTTAATTTCGAGAGAGGAATTCGTGAAAAGTTAAATCGTCATTAACACACCTAAATTACTGAAGCGTGTACCTTGCCTAACTATTTTTGCGATTTTGGTGAAAAATTAATAAATTGGGTTTTTCAAGTCATTGCTGTAAAGAACAAAATATGAATTTCAACATCCTTATTAGGGTCCTTAGTAGCTTCATATTTGCTTCTTGATGTCCTCAAAATACAGTGATCATCTGCATATTGATAAATTTTGCTATTGAATATTGAGTTGGACACATCATTAACATAAAGTGCTAAGATAATTGGCTCTAAATGCAGTCCCTTGCTATACTTGTACTAAAAAATCCCATATTTTTATAGGCTGCTTTCTATTGCTAAAGAAATTCATTATGAGTTTTATAGCCATTTTGTAAAAAGCTGAATTTTTGAATTTTTTCGAATATTTCAAAATCTATAGAATTAATGCTTAACTAAAGTCATGTAGAGCAACAAACGTAGATAGATTCTTACTTATACCGGATTTATTGGCTTCTGTAAAAGATAATATTGCGACAGTCGTAGTAAATTTTGGTATAAATCGATATTGGTGTTTTGATAATGTATTGTGCGGAACAAGGAGCTTTGTAAATATTTTTGCAGATAGGCGTGAAAAAATTTTTCGGAATTATTTGGTTGTAATACCCTTTATATATTAGGGAAATATATGAGTACTTTAAAATCTCTTGCAAGTCACAATTGTGACAAAATATATATTTTGAAAAATATATCTGTGACTGTAATTATACTATACTAAAAGTATACCATAAAGTTGTGATTTCACTTTTAAAAATTATTAAAAACAAACAAACTTTTTCAAAATTGTGATAATACACGAGAAATGTAATTAAAAAATTTTTCACTTCTAATTAGACGTGGAATTTGTTCACTCAATCACAATTTGATGCCTTTACAGTAATATGGCTGACCATTGTCCGAAGAAGCCAACTTGTCAAAAAGTTGACATGTAGGCGAATCTCTCTTCAATTAATGTCATGTTATCTTTAATTGGTTGATCAAGAAAATATATCTACAATTAATTGACATTTTTTGTAAATAATAAGAAAGAAATATACACTTATTTATGCGTTGTTCATAAACTCATCTATTGAAAGAAGCGCATATCTCTAAAATGGTTGATTTCATTTTAGCACTACAGCCGTCATTCCCCCTTGATACTTAATATAAATCGGCAAAGATATTACAATTTCAAAAAATTGAAATTCAATTTGGAGGATAATGTGAACTGCAGCCCGAATGTCTACACACCATAGTGTTGTTCTAGAGAACAAATGCATAAAGGTAACCTTGGAATATGCACTTATCTTTCTGTAACCCCGCCATATAGTAATATCAAATGGCATATTATAGAACATAGCAGTATAACAGTGAAGACAATACTGGACTATCATGGCAAGTGAAACAACTCTAAGAGCTCGTATGGCGGCAATAACCTTTGACAACGCCTTTGTATGTTCTGGTATTTGAATGAATAGTTTCTTAATCGAGTCAAAGTTGATTTCTGCGTTGTTCTACACAGTGCTAAAAACGAAAAAATTCGTTAAAATGGCTGGGGTCAACAGACTAGCATGGCGCGTTACCAAGATGACGCATTTATTCTTAAAACGTGTACTTTCGGGCATAAGGCTAACGGAGCGGGGCTACAGCTCTCAGTAATGATCAAGTGTTGTTAGACAATCATGATTTTTACTTGACAATAAAACTAATTGATTATTTTTGTAGAGAAGTTGAATTATATTGTTTCCTTTGCACTCCACTGCTCGCATCGATTACAGCATTTTGCAAGAGGCGTTTAGGTCGTTTTGAAACATTAACTACCACCTTTTCTAATTCTCAAATAAGGAAAAATCCTGGAAAAACTATGACAATATATGGTATTCCGGTAATAGTAAGGCATTCCTTAATGTTTGCTTCGATTCTCTAATATCGATGCGATTTCCGATCAACAGGTATTTTCCATTGAATCGATTGATAGTGAATGAAAAGACTTTTGCACCCAGACCGATTAAATCCGATCATTCTGGAAGTAATCGGGAAATAGAACCAGAAAATAAGGCATCTATTTCAACCCTTTCAACGAATTTTTGGATAATTGACTTGATGATGTCCAATGGCACTTCTTTGTAAATCAGCAAATATTAGAGGCAAGTGTAAATCTTGCATACTTACAAAAGCACTCCAGATAGAAACTATTTATACACAAGACAAAAAAAGAAGGTTGGTGAAAATTTGTTATAATGACTCAATTGATATCGCAACATCTCTCTGGTGTGTGGTGAGCATTTCTCAAGAAATAGGCCAGAAGAAAAAATGGCACAATGCAAAGAGTGTTGATTGTGGTGCGGTCCCATTAGCAGAAGATTTATTGGAAACGATTAATTGTTTCCCGCGATTGAAATATGAATAAATTCTGTTTTGCGATTTTGAGATACAGAGTTTTTTTAAACAATAATATATAGAGAGAGAGAGAAAGAGAGAGAATAAACGAAAAAAGTATGGAACATTGTCTGGTAATTCAAGTAAATCAAAACCCTCTCTCGAAACCCTAATTGTGTTCAGAATAACATAAGGCAAGGAGTTGGATCTTGTTGAAACACAGTTGTGTCATGAATCTGAACGAAAGCCATATATATTTCCTTAAGCAGTATACATTCTCTCAGCATGGCTAAGGAGAGTGATAGCTGAAGTAGTCCCACACTATTTCAGATTGTGGATAGTCGTTGTTTTAAGTCTGTAGGGCAGTGCAACCAAAGAGATTACCTTTTTTCATTATTGTAAGTTTCAAATGTTGATTGGTAACTGAATTTTAGCTTTGACTAGTCGTCCACTGCCTAAAGCTGGGGATGGATGCTTGGTATAAGTATGGTGTTTCCATCATGCTGCTTTTATGGTCATGAGTTCTTATTTGTTACCTATTCCCATATTCCTTGCAAGGCATTCCTACATGGTGTTTTGGTAAGATTGATAAATATTGGCTGCAGCTCACAATTGTGTAATGAACAGGTTCCCAACAGCATGTTATAACTTTGTACATAATTTGCGATTCAATATTAACATGCACATTACATGAGGCTAAATGGATCCCTCTGGATCTTCAAGCTCTATTTGTATTTTGTGCATCTATATTATAAGTCCTGGAGGAAAAGATGTGTACATGAGCAAGCAACAAAGTATCAGCTAAGAGCAAGAGTTGGAACCCCCATTCAACTTGACAAGAAAGCATCTATTATAAAATAAAATTTAAAAAAAATTTAATTTGTTTCCAATTCTGAGTCAGACACTTCCCAAGAAAGGTAACTTGAAAAATTAGCAATAATATTTAAATGATATTCCTTGTTAAATATATGTAAATCCAAAAAAGAAGGTTGGTGAAAATTTGTTAACATGAGGCTATATGGATCCCTCTGGATCTTCAAGCTGTATTTGTATTTTGTGCATCTATATTGTAAGTCCTGGAGCAAAAGATGCTCCATCCTTGCAAAAGATACAATTATACTTACAGAAAACTGAAAACACCCTACAGAACCAATGATTTATACAATATTCCATACTTTTCCATTTACTGTAGACACACACACACACACATATATATATATATATATATATAAGAATAGAATGAACAATTTTGAACGTTTTGAATTTGTATAGAAAGGTAACTTAAGAAATTAGCAATAAAATTTAAATGATATTAGCTTGCTAATATGATCAAACAATATTTTATTAAAAAATGTTTTAAAACCAAAAGTCGGTGAGATAATTCAGCTGAAATGTTTGGAATGCTTGCCCAACAGAGCTTGAGTTCAAATACAACCGTTTGCTTAACGAAATTCACCTAAAGAAGATTCTGACCTTGAGCTTAATGTATTCACTGATACATTTAAAGCAGACAGGGTGGCCACAACAAGGTCTGCATTTGATTTTTCTTTCGTCGTAACAGATGTAACAAACGTAGAAATCGAAGAAGTCTGCGGATGGTGAAGGGAATTCCTTGTAGTCGTCTTCTTCGCGATGCATAAGGACTGTACGCTCGTTGCTGCTTTCGTCATTTTCTGTCTAAAAATATAAGAAATTACAAAAATTACTGATATTCACTTGAATAATTAAATTTAATTATGTATGGCACTAAAACACTAAATTCTGGTAACGCCATCTAACAACATAAACATGGTTTGAAAGTACAAGGTATACGTTTTCATGATTAAGTTTCTGTTGATTTCAAGTCGTTTACCCATTTCTAGTAGCTAAACTGCATGTTATTAATTTAAATAAATTAGTCGTATAATGACATAAGTTGGCATGGCCGTAGCCATAGGGGCGTGTTGTCACCCTTCCTAATCTTTTTGAAATTAAAAGAAAATCAGTGCTAAATTTAGTATAAAAAACTTACTAAATTTATGAAATATGTTATAACAAGAAACATAAACTATTGTACTGTGCATTAATACACTTACTGCAAAAAGGAACGAGAAAATCTGCAATTTTATTGGATAATTTAGAGATTCAGCCTCAATGGATGTTGTCATTTACACGGATTAATATTGACTTAAAACATAATTCTTGCAAAAAATAGATATTACAGTTAACGGGTTGTCCAGCTTAGTATAGTTTATAAAAAAATCAAATGAGATCTATATTTCAGAGTGCTTTCGATTTAAAATTTCATTTTTTACATGAACAGCCAAACGCAAGACAACTCGTTAGACCTAAACTAAATAAGTTTTTTTAACATGATTAATGCAAATTTTTGCATTTGCCTAAAAATTAACTTTTTTTGAAAAAATTCCTCTTGGGCATGCCCGTGTATACATTCCATTTCACCCCTGAATGCATCCACAACATCGCCTTATCGCAATTATAATAGAAAAAACAATTAAACACAATTTCCTATCAATGATGCTATAATAGTGTGAGTGGGTGGCAAGTACGCACTTTATACCGAAAAGCGGATAAACAATGCTATGAGCATACATTATCTAAAAATGAAACTATTGCGAACATCCATTTGTACATTTGACGTTAGACCTCTGATGTTTATCGAAACAATTAATCTTAAACAAAATCGAATGAAGGTCATTGATGGGCAGTCATTCCAAATTCATTGTATACACTGATTAAAATTTTATGTGCTAAATTGATTGCCTGTTTAATTTAAAAATTGAAATACACTTTACACAAAATGTTTTCAATTTTGCGATGTTTGCATTCTTTCAAAGCAAATGGATACTTAATACATATATTACAAATCAATTTTCCCAATAGAATCCCGCACTTCAAAAAGCTAAGAAATTGAAAGTAACTTACACATAGATGATGCATGTAAAAATGATGGATTTGAATGCTTGGCAATAAATATAATTCATGCTTCACAGAAATTACGCTATAAAATAATATAATGACGACTCAAATTATAAAAATAACATCCGCTTTTTACTGAAAAAGTTAATTATAATTATACAATTACCTTTTAATTAGTTGTGAACGGATTGTAATCTGCAATGTAAAATGCTGATATATTCCTTGTGTTAATACATTGTAATGCTCAAAATTCAATATATATATATATATATAT
>CABFPE010000266.1:103591-115530 GCA_900660155.1 Hofstenia miamia
AAAAACAAGGCAAATAGTGTTTCAACAAAGTATTTACTTCAGCAAATTCTTAGAAAATCTTCAAATTAAAATCGATGACCTAAGAATAGAAAGTGTAATTAATTTCGAGATAAACCTTCTGATTGATATGAAGAAGCCAGTGATCGAGGAAATAGAACGCATTTATAAGACAATGGATTTTATGAGGAATTAATTAATTGCAGGAATTACGACCAATTGCATGTCGAACAATTGAAAAATTTTTGACGGGCATTCAATAAAGTTAAATGAAAGATGTTAACAGGAAAACTGGCGTCGCACGTGGCTAGCGTTGCAATGATTCGCACGCTGGGAGATCAATAAAGCGTAAAACATTCGCAAAATTGAAATCGAAAGCAACGATATTTTAAATACTGCGTTCAATGCCAATATTTTTATTCTAAATTAATGCGCAAATGGTTTGGTGGTAAAGCAATAATCTGTTCGAAAAGACATCTTTGAAAATAGAAATGAAGACTTAAGCATATAACGTCTACATATAAACATACACAGAGGCGTGCGTAGAAATCTTGCTTGACGAGGGCAAAATTATGAATATAGATGTGATCCAATTGCACAGAAATCACTTTACTGTGAGAGTGTATTTATACATTGTTCTGTCTTTATTCTTACACATATTTGAATGCTATTGAGGAATAAAAATCTCTATATGCTTGTTAAATTCTTATTTAAGCAGAGAAGTATGCATAATAAAGGGTGGGCATGACTGGGATTTTAGATCCGAGAGGAAAATTTTTTTGACTTTTGAAAAAATGTTTATAAGTTTGTTTACTTCTGAGACCACACTTCTTCATGTTTATAAATAGTTGGCATCTTAATTATGCCGGCTATCTCCCGCTTTTTACATGCAGGGGGAAAATTTCTAAATTGTCCAAATATCCTCAAATTTTATAGTTATGGTGCCCTTCAAAAAATAAGAAAACCCATATAAACTTTCCTAGGTTTTCCTCATTTCCCTTGTCACCTAAAGAAGATAGCAAAAATTTGAAAGCACCACCAGATAGAAGAGTATCTCCTCTTTCATTTTCGTTCTCAAACTTTGATGACTGACTGTGAGCAAGGCACACTCCAATGGGTTTCTGAGGTCTATCTACATATCAAGAAACAATTAAAGTTCGTTGTTGATCACATGAGCTTTAAACATTATATTTACCTAAACATAATGTTTGGACAGAATTTAAATTTTTTTCAATTTTTTTTCCAAATCGGAATTTTCAATCAAAATTAGTCAGGGTTGCATATGGAAGTGGAAATTTCCATTCGATTCCATTTCTAGATTATGAAAATGAAAATCATTTTCTGGAATGGAAATAAATGGGAATTTATGGGAATAAAATTTCAAAAAAGCAATTCTTAACTATTAAAACGTTCAAAATATCTAGAAAAAATCTCAAAATGCATTAAAATAACCAAAATTAACACAGCAGAGTAACTGCAATGACAAAATGTCAAGTCATATTGGTTAAATAATAGCATGTATACACTGCTACATCTAAAGAAATTTTAGCTTCTACGCGTAAATATGGAAATTGTCGATCATGGATTTCAGATATTTTAAACAATGCACCGTTTGTGACATCAACATTCGTTATTAATTCCGGTCCCAACATTGTATGCTCATACATAAATTTTTCAATATGCTTAATGACCACGCAATTAATATCTACAGAAAGTTTGTGATGCATGAATTTTTCAATATATTATTTAATGCTAGTTTGATTTTGAACAGAAACGAATTGAAATAATTACAAGTTATGAAATTGAGATAGCCTTAGCTGAAATCAGATCAAAAGCATACCTTAGCAGTTTGAACCAAACCAATGATAGGCCTACACGGGTCTGAACTGAGTTGCAATTTCTGTTTACCTTATAGTCAATTTGACAAAGTACTAGATGGGTTATGCGAGATCATTCAATCCCATGGTATTTACCTTTCTCAGTCCCATTCAGTCCCATTTGACTGGGAGCAAAAGTGAAAACCGTGAAACCATGAATTCCAGACTGTCACTCATAATTTTTCCAATTGTAATCAAAATTAGAAAATTCTATGGGACTGGGATGGGATCCAATTGTATAGGAATAAAAGGCACTCAAACCAGTAAATTCTGATCCTACAGTACCTTAAACACTATCTCTAAGAGTTATGGAAAGACGTGGACATTAATGGAAATATTTGGAAATGTTTTAAAATAGACTGAAACATGAAATGGAAGCCATGACATTCTTCAAGCCTGAATTTAATCATTTAAGGCACAACGATACATTTTAGTACAAATTTTCAACGTTACATCCGAGAACATTGACAAATAGATGTGTCCATGCCTCACGATTTCGAATTTCCTAAGGAACTTGGAGAAAATTTTTTTACAAATGTCGAAACACGGTTTGTCCATTTAAATGGACACCGGACTGTTTAAGATTAAGCAAAGTGTACACGAAAATTTCATTACTACACATTTCCAAAGAAATTCATTCAATTCTAGTTTATATATAAAATTCAAAATTTGGACACGAAAATTAAATTTTTTTACCTTATCTCAAATCTAATCAATAATTTACTTCAAAAAATTCTTGAGCATTCTAATATATAAAGCCATTATTAAGATAGCTTTAAGCACATTCTGCAGGCTTGACACTAGGTTTGACATAAGGCACACCAAACTCAAACCCAATAGAAATCTAAAGCCTAAAGGATAGATTTCATACACCTCAAGGGGAAAACATTCTATATAGTTCAATGACATTTCTTACGTGGGACTCTAACATGTCAGTTCTTCTTTTTTTGATATAACAAACCCTAATTGTCTATCATGTAAGCATTGATTTCCCATATTATCAGACAACTCAACACATACAAAGGAAATGTCAGCCAAAAACAATTGACGTGATTACATTGTATACAAAACGTGTAAACATTATTATGTACAATACAAAACAAATCTATCCCCTCTGAACACTTAACACCTAAACTTTAACATTCAGTCTAATTAAACTCTCCAACATATTATATTTTCAAACTTCAAACTTGAACTCAAGCCTCACATTTTTAATACTTATTGTCATTGATGCAATTCCCAAAATTAAAAAAGGTTTTCATGAGGATTAGAATATATTGCAGCATTATGGAGTATGCCAGGTAACTTTCTACCAATTAGTAGGTAGATTTAACTGTCAGGCATCTTTTGATTGTTAACTATTTGCTGATTAATTTGTATAGTGCAACAAATAAATTATACTCAGTGAAAAGTCCATGAAGTTTCAATACTAGTTGTGCACTTTTGTATGATTTATGCATGAAAAATAATAGTATTTTTATTCAAATTGGTCTCGGTTGGAATTGAAAAGTTGGTCTCGTTCTGTGTTTTGTATTTTTGGTTCCGTTCCAGATCTCATTTCCGCAGTACCGGTCGCAGAGCACTTTGATATTTAGGTCTAATAGTAAAGTCAAATGAATCTTGGAATTATCGGCAGTTCCTCTGAATGTCCGCTTAACATCATATAAATTAGAAGAAAAATAAATAGAAATATCTGTCACAGACTCCCTAGAATTTACAAAAGTGGGCTACAACAGCATATATTACCGAAGGGTTTCTGACTAAATATAAAATAGTGTATCATTAAGTAATGCACTTAGTTTGCAAGCATCAGAACCTGCATAACTCTGTATATGTTTGAATTCCATTGTCTACCTGTGAATCAATCTATTCCTCTCAAGAACCTAGTGTTAAATGCTGCAACCAAGGCTCCTGTAAACGTGGTCTTGCGATTTCCTGTAGAATTTCTACTAAAATGAGGCCAAGAAAACAACCTCATCCCAGCCCTTAAAAAATTAATGCAAAGAAATAGTAATAAAATTATTGAAACAATTTGCTTTGTGTAAGCCTACATTAAAAAATTTTCAATCTTATAAAATCAATCACTTCATGTTTTTAGAAATCCCTTACACTTCATTAGTTGCAAAATCAAATAATTTGAATTAAACTATTGAATGGTCCGTTTATTAAGCAAATGCAATGATGGTAAGGCTTCAGAAGTGGAATTGATTTGTTATTTTCTTTATGTTAAATACCTGGGTAAAATCTTGCACAAATCTATAATTATTGCATCGCCAGGCCGCGATTGAATTAGGACTTGTTTCAACGTTTATAAAGAATCTACCTTTACTGGCGTTTGTCCAATAATCTTACAGACGAAATCCAATGATTTGCACGTAATTATTGCTACCTCTGCAACACTGGAGCAAAGCCCCCACTGATATTAAAAACATGTCATTTGTAGCCGATAGTCAGAAAAAATAAAATAAATCATTCATGTTCAAAAATTACTACACTAACTGCCTTTTTTTGCAACGAAATGAGTGTATAAATTATACAAAACAAATTTATTACATTAGAAAATGTTTATATAATGAAAGTCGAATATAAGAAAGTATCCAAATTAGACAATAATAATAATAATAATTAATTAAATGCTAACTTTATTATCACAAAAAATAATTGAGATGTTCTTAAAACTTCAATGAACAGGCACACGCCACAATGAATTTTAAAAATATATTTTTTTTGGTTTTTCCTATAAAATGATAAAAGAAAAAAAGAAAAAAAGCAGCAGACAGCTTTGATAAAAATATTTATGTCATACGAAATTCCTCAATGCATTTAAAACAAGGTTAGCAGATATTGCAAATTTATTTTAATATATATTAATGGTTATAAAAGACATACCTTAAGAATGGAAGGATACAGTGCAAAAAATCAAACTTGGAAAATTTATAAAAACTTTTAAAAATAAAGAGTCCAAAATGCTGTATTATATGTAACAATTTTGCTTATTATTCCATCTGAACAGCTAAATAAGAAATTTGTTAATTCTATGGAAAGACAAGGGTTATTCAAATTTGATGACTTTAGAATGCACTTAGAATATATAGATTCTGAGATTTGGCTCCTACTTCCAATTTCTAATGCTGACTTGTGTGAGGGAATCACTCAAACAATTGTAAGTCTCAGACTTGTCAACGAGCCGAGCCGAGCTTGAGAAGAGTATTGTATATACAACGAGCCCAAAACGAGCCGTTTTTAAGCAAACCAAATTTATAGTGCTGCTTGTTAATTATATTATGAAGATTTTTCTTATTTTTTCATTCAATATTCCTTACTTATAATCGTATTTTAGAAATGTTTATTAAATAATAGGAAGAGCAATGGAAAAAATTCTGAGAACACAATATTTTTAAAAAAAAATACCGAGCTTAAGCGAGCCTCATTGGAAAATTTTTCTGTGGCGAGCCAAACCGAACTTACTCAAAATTGAAACGAGCCAAGTCGAGCTTAGAAATTACGGCTCGTTGACAAGTCTGGTAAATCTATATAATTGGCTATGATGGGCTGGAAAACTCACACATAAAATTTCAGTGTTTGATGATGCCTCTTGACTCTTTTCTCTTTCCTTAGATAAAGCAAAGTTTAGGTGTTCGCGGGCTGAGAGCTCCTCGGGCAAAGGATCCGTCTGAATACTGACATTAGTTGAACCCTTGTTGATGGTAACTTTATATAACGACGATGAGTCGTCCGTCGAGCATTCGTCATTTGTCCGCATATTGAGGCGTATCGCACATGTACACAAGTGCTGCACGCACGATGTAAAGGGATCCACTTTAGCTGCAGATGGCGAGCAATTTCATACAGTTTGAAAAAGTGAACGTCGTTCGGTGTACTAGAGTAGGTAGAACGGCATAGACTGCATTTTTCGTTTGCGATTGGATTATTCGTTGACTCACGGCGTTAGTGCAACACAGAATTCCTTTCCCATTATTTCCATCCACGCTTCCACACTATATCAGAGAAGTTTCGAAAATTATTGCAAAAATAATTCCATCCTCGGAAAGGTGCGGTGAGTTAAAATTTCAAACCAAGGCCAGAAATCACACACTCACCTGCCAACATTTATCTACATAAATGCTCTCTCTATGATTAGATTGCAAAACGCCACTAAACGTTTCACTGATATCAGTATATGGGGGAAAATAGTTGTTCATGTGCTTCACACTTGGTTTTTTAAAATATCTTAAAAAATCAATTTATTAAAGAAACTCTTTTAATAGTACAAAGCACATACTTCTCAGGGTTGCAAACTAGAAAATGAAAATAACACAGAATTGAAGCAAAATTAAAGAATACAATTTTTAGCCTAAAATTTCCAATATAAAGGCAATTTTTAATAGAAATTTCAATTTAAAACCTAATATATATATATATATATATATATATATATATATATATAGTTTTTTATTGCCTATTATTTACAGAGTTTTCAGTTACATTTTGAAAAAGTCAGACATTGAAGGTTTTAATTTAATATAAATCGTAGGTATTTGTTTAAATTTAATTGTAGGAAAAAAAATTCATAGACGAAAAGTATAAATATTTTTTGGGATTCAAATTCATTGTGATCGATTCAATGGAAACTTAATATGGAAACATTAGTTTTAAACGAAAACGTATTAAATCAAATCAATACACACACATAAAATCGTATTCTAAATGCAATCAATAGTTTTCAAGAAATTGTTTAAGAACATGGAAATTGATAAGAAAAATTATTGCACAGGAAAGCATTCATGTATGAACTTTGAATATTCCAAACAGATATTGTTGGTTGAAACATTGAATCAAATCTTTAAACATTAGAAATCATTTGGAAGCTATTTTAAAAGTTAGCTTGCAGTAACTTACGATGGCAATTGCTTTGCAATTTCCTTCAGAACTGCATTTAGACTTTAAAATTTTTTCGAATCACATTTGATATTTACAAATGTTTTGCACTATCCAGCTGTCGTAAAAGTGAAAAGACATTAAAAGAATATATTCATTTCAAAAAATAGATTCTGTCTACTCTCGGGGCCAGCTTAAAACATCACGTGCTACTGAATGTATGAATAAACTCAAAGATGCCGAGGAGAGTATATAATAGTGCAAGTAATCAAAGGCGTGTATATAGATGGAGAAAAAAAATCCTATAGATTTGACACTACATTTTCAGGAAATGAATTCAGTCCACCGCCCGAAAATGTAGAAGAAATGACTCCTCTGCAGTACTTTAAACTGTTTTGGGATGCTAATATAATTGAACATATTTCTTATCATACTAACCTGTACAGTACTCAGCAAACGGGAAGTTCCATAGACACAAACATTGAAGAGATAGATATTTTTTGGGATTCAAACAGTGTTGGTCGATTTAAATCACTTGATTTAAATCATTGATTTAAATCGGATTTAAATCATGATTTAAATCAAAGCACATTATTAGTTAAATTATTGATTTAAATCAAGTACACTAAAAGAGATGCAAGTAGTGTATTCTAATTGTTTTGAAGTCATTGCCCTGATATTGGAATGAATTGGTCAGCCCTGAAATGTTGTTTTGCATGTTTTTTATCTTCAGTTTATTTCAAATTGATGAAATTATCGTATTTCATAAATAGTAGTATCAAAAGGATTTCTAATATTTGCTACCTTGGAAGATTGTCTGGGTAAAATTGAAATTTAGGTAAAAAAATCCGATTTAAATCAATAAATCCGATTTAAATCAAAAAATCCGATTTTTTTGATTTTTTAATTTAAATCGGATTTTTTCCCAACACTGGATTCAAATGACAATGGCTATCGTAAAAATGTCACAGTACAAAATGTATTGGTCTCCTGAATTTCGTTAAGACCGTATTGCTACAGCAATGTCATTAAAACGATACGAAACATTAAGAAAGTTTATCCATGTAAATGGCAATACTTCTAGAAGGGATCCTGCGAACCTAAGTGATAAACGTTTTAAAGTACGACCATTGCTCATCATGGTAAGGAATAATTGCATTAAAATTAAGCCGGAGCAGTGTCATTCCAGCCAAAACAAAACGCAGCGGGGGCGTAAAGCAATATAATCCGATGAAAATTCACAAATGGGGTTTTAAGAATATGGTGCGGGCTGGTAAATCTGGCATAGTGTATGACTTTTTTATGTATGGAGGAAAGCACAGTGCCGGTGCAGAAAAGTGTGGGGCGGAACAGTCAGTTCTTCGTTTAGTTGAAGATCTTCCTAAAAATCAGAATTTTCAAGTATTTTTTGACAATTGGTTTTCTACACTTCTTCCATTGTTAATAGAATTAAAATCGTCAGGGATTCTAGCAACTGCAACATTTCGATCGAATCGTATAGCTGGTTGTCCACTCATGAGTGATAAAGATCCGAAAGCAGGTGGTGGTGGTAGTTTTGATTATCGCATTGATTTGAATTCTTGTTTGCGTATATTAAAATGGTACGACAATAAAGGAGTAGTTTTTGGATCAACATTCTCTAGTGTAGATGCTACAAGCACAAAGCGGCGATGGGACGCAAAAAAGAAAGGATATTGTAATATTGTGTATCCTGATATGGTACAAGATTACAATGAGTATATGGGAGGGGTCGATTTGAATGATATGTTAATTTCACTGTATCGAGTTGATATACAGACTAGAAAAAGGTGGTATTTGAAGATCGTGACCCATCTAGTCAACATTTGTAATGTTAATGGATGGCTTCTCTACAGAAGATACAGCAACCAGCTCAATATTAATAAAAAGCAACAGTATTCTCTTCTGCAATTTAGAAGAATGGTAGCAAATGCTTTATTATTAACAGGAAAACAGCCTGGTAAAAACCCTGGGAGGCCTAAAAAACGAAGTTTATCTCCAGAAGTAAGAGTTGGAAAAAAACCGATGATACCAAAGCCCATTGTTGACGTTAGATATGATGGGGTTCACCATTGGTCTGAATTTAAAGAAAAACGAAATAGATGCAGAGGATGCTCAATGTTGAGCTTTGTATATTGCTCTAAATGCCAAATGTGTCTTTGCTTTCAAAAGGATAGAAACTGTTTTAAAACATTTCACAACCAATAAGTTACTTACTAAAGCTTGCTAACGTCATTGTTATTTTAGGCACTTGCTAATATTTTGTTTAAATTTTTTTACAATAATATAAAAGATTAGGTAAGATAATTTCAGATCACTGTTGTAGTTTTTAAAATGGTATATAACAATAAAAGAAATAGCATTGATTAAATATTGGACTACAAAAAGTTCTATTTCCCAATCAAAACAAGACCCCAAGGTAAAATGTATCACTGGTGATACAAATGATATATTCATTGTAAAAAAAATAATTTAAATTTTTTTAATAATATTTCATCGTAACGAACCCTTACACCAATAATAAATCAAAAAAATTTTTGTCGACCACAATTTCAAAAATAGCGCAGAAAGGCTTAAAATCAATTTGGTTAAAGCCCAAATTGGAATATTGCTCCGAAAGATATCGTAAATAATATTTAAAAGTAGTACGGGTGTGCTACAAAATATTCCGAAGTTGCTTAAAGAAAATTTAATGGATTTAAAAAATTCATACAGTAATATGATTATTATCTTAAGGTACAACATACACCATCATAATTTTAAAGGAAAAGCGGAATTTGTTAATAAAATTGACATTGAAATTTAGTCATTATATTTAACTACATGAGGATCATTGTCTTAAATCAATGTTATATATAAACAATGCTATTTCGACAAACAATAACAAACTGATTATATATATATATATATATATATATATATATATATATATACGCATAGGAGGCGTTTTGTGTATGTAATTTTTGAAGAAGCTCAACAAATTGCCTCTGAGCCGAAAATTTCCATAAACAGAGCGCCTCTCGGCTTTTACCAGTAAAGTATTCAACTGAACGGCCTCAAAATCCTTTATTATAGTAAATGGAGCATCGGAAATCATATTTTAAAATTATTATATCAATTATATGGTTTTCTATATGAGACGCTACATAGCGCCTCCTATACACATATTTTTTAACAAAGCGCCGCTCAACCCTGGATTTTAAACATGATGAATAGGGTTGGCAAATTGTGGTAACCTAGAAACTGGTTACTATTAACTTACTAGTAACTGGTCAATAACCCTACTAGTAACCATGGTAACCTAATAAAATACTTTGATGTCCTACATATCCTATAATTATTGGGAGATTTGCCCAGTTAATAGCTCATTGTATGACTGCAAAAGCAAAGAATTGTTTGATTCACTTGAAAAGAGGTGTTATTACTAATCCTAGGGTCCGGCGGTTTCGATATTTTTAATGTCAATTCGGTTTTAAAAAAAACCACGGTTTCTGTTCGGTTTTTTAAATTTAGCAGATGATATTAACAACCGTCATCGCAGATATTCTCAGCCTAATTTCGTAGTTTTACAAATATTATTTCATTTACGGTAGTAGTACATAGTTTATACGATAGCAAGCTATTTCTTGGTTTATTTTGAATCATTTGGAGAGACATTGGAGCCAGAGTTGGAGTCGGGATGCGTTCAGGGCATAATCTCAAAACCGCGGTTTCGGTTCTCGGTTCGGGTACCGCCGGGCCCTACCAATCCCCGATACCTTGAAGAGGTAACCTCAAATTAGTTACTTGTAACATTACTAGTAATGTTCTAGTCAGTATATATCAGACTTGTCAACGAGCCGAACTTCTAACGAGAACTGTTTATTAAATAATAGGAAGAGCTATGTAAAAAATTCTTTGAGCACAATATTTTTAAAAAATTACCGAGCTAAAATGACCCCCATTCAAAGATTTTATGTGGCGAGCCGAGCCGAATTTACACAAAATTTAAACGAGTCGAGCTTGGAAATGTCGGCTTGTTGACATGTCTGGTATATATATATATATATTAGTAAGTAGTAACCTGCCAACTCTAATGATGAAGCATATGCCACTTTGACATTTAATTGTGGTTACTTAATTAATTAATCCTTTTCATTCAAATGCAAGGAAAGAAAACAACCAAAATTTGTAAATGTGCTAATATTTAATTAATGTTTTTAGTTATTTCTACTAAATTGCTTAACAAATAGTGATGTAAATACGTCCAAATTTAAATACTATATTAATTTTATCTGTAAATCATGTAAATATTCATAAATTTTTTTAAGAAAATTCTTAAAAAATCCATATAATTATATCTACAAAGCGCCTCTATAATTTGTGAACTCAAAAAAGCGCCTCCCTAAATAACAAAGCGCCTTTTATATATATATATATATATATATATATATATATATATATATGTTTTTCAAAAACCTTAGCCAAACATAAATCCTTGAAATTTTGCAGGGTAGTTTTACTTTATACTACCTACCCCCAGTAAATATATTTAAGTTCGAGTGAATGCTGGGAGAGCAATGGCCAAAAGATAGGTATTTTGGGCAAAAAGCGCGATTCCCGCTAACTGCCTCAGAAATTTCAGACGGGTTCCCTGCCAAATGTAAAGTTTTTTGCATTTTCCATAGCAAAAGCGTTTCAGAAGCGTGCGTTCAAATGGATTCCTCCCTTGCCATACAAAGCAGTTGGAACCGGCCGGCAATTTTAAGGCCGAGGCCGGTAGTTGGCCGGCAACCGCTAAAACCGGCCGGCCGGTTTTGGCCGGTAAATTATATTTGCATTGTATATTTAATCTATGCAAGTACATTGTATATGCATATATAATACAAATATATATATATATATATAAACATAAGCTGTTTTTACATATGGCGATGCATAGAGCTGATATTGCACAACGCAAATTTCAATCTATTATAACTATATTTCTAGCAAAGCACAATTTTGATATTTTCTATAACTTTTATCCGCTGTTTTCACTTTCATTGAATGAGAAATTGTGAACGTTTTAGTTTTTATTTAGTTAGTTTACTTTGCATGATAATTAAAATATATAAAACATTGGTGTAGCATTTGACCCCGCTTAGCATTGAATTACACAAATAAAATTTAAGTAATATTTCGATAAAA
>CABFPE010000266.1:123294-138597 GCA_900660155.1 Hofstenia miamia
TAATATATATATATATATATATATATATATATACTATTTAGAAGTAAGAGGTTCAAATCTTTTAAACAATTTGCCAAAATAGCATGTATTTGATTGGTAATTATGTTAGAGATAAGGGTGAAGTGATAAGAAATACCACACACTAACACATATGCACATTGATTCTTGGAATATCATTCCCTTTTTTGTTTCGCAAATATTTTTCCAACTGGCGTATGCAATAATGCCCAACTACCTATTATTCAAGAAAATATTATTTTAAGAATAACATTGTTAGTAGTGAAAGTTAGCCAAAAATGAAGCTCATTAGAACAATATTCTAAATGCGGAGCAGCTGTTAAAAAATATTTCACTGAGAGCGAGACACCATGGAAGCATTCTGATTTTCAGAAACACTATTGAAAATGCGCTGAGAATTGAAATTGACGATTACCTTATATTTATATATTGAAGATTACACAATACACTGACATGCCAGCAATGTAAAATAACTTCTTATTCAGGCAGTGGTGTATATGTATATTATTTGCATAACGAAATTCTTCAAATCAGTAGGATGCCATTTCTTTAAAATACAATGGGTATATTACATTGCGCTTACAAGTCGGCGCTATATATTATCGTCCAGATGCTGACTATGAGGACAGCCTTTCGAGCACATAAATGCTTCTATTGAGGAATTAACAGCGCAACTATCTGTTCAAGGTGTTATCGTGTGTTCCACAATTTAACAGTTTAAAAATTTCTCTCATTACCAATGTTAACTCGTTACATATTTTACATTACAAGCATACCAGAAACTCCTGTACATTGAAATACATTATCTGTCCCATCCTCATTTCTTTAAACCCAAACTGTGCCGGCAACTGTGGCAAGTGATAACATCTCATTATTCTTGTTAGTAACAACAAAGTCTTGTGTTAAAAAGAATAGTCAAATGAAATATCGAGCGACTTTTAAATATTGTTTTATCTATGAGCTTCTTTTCAGCAGGTCATGCAGTAGTTTGGCTAATTTCAATCTTTTGAATGTATTTGACAACGGATGCCCAATCATACAAGTAACAGTTCAACAAAAGGTCCTCTTTTGTGTTGCCTCCGTTGCTACGTTACTATTTAGGTTACATAGTTAGACTATGTGATTGGTAGCAAGAGCATTGACAAAACACGTGACATCGCTAATTATCTTGGGTGGTTAGACGTGCAAAATGTAAAAGATCACGCGTGACCAATCACATTGTGTAACCGTAGCAGTAAGAACAATAGTCAACCAAAAGAAAACGCTAGAGGGTGATTGAAATAGCAGGTCATGACTGATTCAACAGGCACATACGTGAAAGACGAGAACAGCGGATGAATGGATTACATGGACAATCAAAACAAGAAATTGCCCAGCTTTTATGTGTATGTCATTCAACGATTATAAGCTCAAATACAAAAACCTTTAGCCTCTCCGTTTTCACGCCTACCTATGCAAAAGTAAAAGGCCATATGTGGCATTGAATAGCATTACATAGTTAATATTTAGAACCAACACACGCTTGCAAAACCAATTACATAGTATTTATTCTTTACACAATAACAAATCGATCCTAAAATGAAACAACCCGTATCTCTAACTCATATTCTTTCACGATTGCATAAGCGTATAATCATAGAGAAACATGTGTTAGAACCTTGCAACCAGTATCTGAAAAAAACCAACTATGTCAAGAATATGTATACATCTTATTACGATGCTCAATGAAGTTCAACAAGCAGAAATATGACTAGCCCGTATAGCTGTCTTCAATATCAGTGAACTGTTCAATATTATTCAACAGATTATTCAAATCACCCAAAATAGACACTTCACTTTACAACAATTTTCTAAGACGAAGAAGATATATCATTAATTAGCGACTCAAGCATTGTTCACAAATGCAGGAGGGAATAATTGGTTAAATGTTGTTCAAATCTGCAACTGATGACATTGTTTGCAAAACAGCGATTGAGATGAAGATTTTCTATCAACATCGAGGTTGTATAGAATCGGGCATACTGTATTTTTGATCGAAAATTATGCAAGCAATTACACACTCTGGTATAAGAACATTTGCTCATTGGTACATCTCCAGTAAAAACTCAATATGCTACTGAGAGCCAGAAAGCAAGATTGATTTCAGTAAATAAACCGAAATGTTCATGTGAACTCTCCAAATTACCCATCGCTATCTAGTCCCCATTCCCAAGTGGTTCTTAGCCCATAATAATAAGTTTGCATATTACTTACATAGTTATATATTAAATTTGCATTTGCTTAGTGCATATATGTTATGAAAGTATAGTATTACCTTGGGAGCTTAAATCAATATAGATGATGTGTAACATTCTTTTACGGCTGGTCAAAATATACAATGATAAACTGTTTGATATAGTGCAAATAATATGTATAAAATTTATTTGCAGGTCATTAACCAATTAATTATTCAAATTACAAATGTACACTAATAAAAATATTAAAATCAATCATTCGTGAGCTTTCTTGGGTTGGAGTTAAGTTGAAGCTCTGCCAGTGATGTGCATGGGAATATGAAAATTTTGACATAGTTTATGATGGAATACATGAATATTGTACCTTGTAAATACGTTTCGTTCTTTATAACGTATGTGGTGATTTTAACGATTTTAATATTAATAATCTACTTGATGTTTTACCATTATCTCATTTGTAGAAAATCAACTTGATTTTATCTTATCGAGAGTTTCGGCCGACTACCCTTCAGGTAAAGCAAAAAGGACCACTGTCGCCTCTGACTATAGAACAAGCATTGTTAAGGCATGGATCAAATACGAATTAAGCACAAGATTGTATTTGTACGCGATGTTAGGCCACAAAACGTTTTTTTACTTACTGTTATTGGCAGAACGGATTTCAAAGACATTCGTAACATGGAAGATCCTAATCAAGCTATGACGGCTAGAGTCTCTGGACTCTATGAATGGTACAACTCTTACTATACAATCAAACAAGTAAAGGTGTCAGAAAAAGACCCATCCAACGTCAAGTTGCTTACCAAGCAAAATTATTAACTAGCGTCTCAGAATAAGAAAAACGAAGCATTCACATTATTGAAGAGAATAAAATGTGTTATTTTCTCCATTACCATTAACAAGAATACTTTATAAGCACTTTTAAAGCTATAACACTTACAAAAGCAGACCAAGGGAACGTTCTGGGTTTCACATTTAACAACAAACAAAAATAGCAAAAATGCTATTCAATTCTTTGTAACTGTTCCGCTTGAAAAGGTAAGGTAACCCTCACGACTAGTTATCCCGAGACATGATGATTCTGTTTGGATGGGTGAGTCGACCTCTATGCTGGCCAAAGTCAAACAGAAATACAGAAGTTTTTTAATTTTCTAAGTCCCCTCAAAGTTAGAGACATTATTTAATGAAATTGACAAAATACTAATCGAAAAAATTGAAAAATTTTAGCCCAAACTTTGCATTGGTCATTAATAACAAGAACCGATTATGCAATAAGTTGGTTTAGAATCAGCCAACTTGAATGCCGTCGAAATTATTAATATAAAGAATGTCTATTGAAACATCGGTCGGTCGTGGTTGTTATTTATCGGCCATTCTGTTTTCTCATGTTTGTAAATATGTTAATAGTTAAATTGTATATAAGGTGATACTTTTTATTTGTAAATAGAACATCAGTTACTTGTCCCTAAGATAAATTTCCAATGTTTTTTACTTACCTGGAATTAGTTAGAATCAGGGTTGCTCTAGTTAATGTTCACCTAAGCAACCTTCTGCCTTGACATTAAGTTCTATGGTACAGTTCACACTATAGTCAACACAGTGATTCTACACTATTAGCTAATGTTTGATTTTTTTTACATATTAATCGCATATCAATTATCTTTATTATGGCTTGTTACAAAAAATTGCCAGAAGTTTTTTCAGGCTGACTGATTGTGCTGCACACATCGAACTAATTTATTGTAGTATTTAAGTGCAAATGGTTTGCAGACCGATGTTCATTGCGAGGATTCTGATTCTGTTTGAATAACATCCCTACATTGACTAGCATTAACATTCATGTGTTGACGAATATTTCTTTTCATAATATAGCAAAATGAATCAAGATTATTAAATACCGAAGTTTGCGTTTTACTATATCATTAAATGATAAGGTGCATCATTATATTTAATGAAATAAAAATCACTGCCAAAATGGGAATTTAGTATTATTGACAAAATATTTTAAAAAAGTAGTTAATGATAAGGGCAAAATCAAATGAACTCTACTAGTGCTCAAAATTATGTTCTCCAATCGAATAAAATTCTAAATACATAAATACAATAGAATGCGTAGAGCCACGTGAGGCTGATTTCGTAGACTTTTGATCGTTTCTACCACTTCATATTGAACTCAGGTGTAATCGGCGTTATTTTACTTTAAAGGACCCACTTGGAATGACGTCATAAAATAATAATTGAACCCTAACCCAATCCCTTTCCCAAAACTTAAAATGTTTTGCAAAAAATTAATCAACATGATGAAATGCAATACAATTGCAATGGTTGGGGTGTAGGGTTAGCATTCAATTATTATTTTATGACGTCAATTGAACTGGGTCCTCTAAAGTAAAATAACGCCGCACGGTATACTACCTAAATCACATAAAACACAAGTAAAAATAGTTAAAAAAATACAACATAAATGTAAGACTAGAACACAACAAATGAAAAATTCAAGTAAAACAGGATTAAGGTTCTAAAAAAAATTTAAGATGTAAAAAATCAATATTTGTCGGTCTAAGAGTAGTAGTTTTCCATAGAAGTCAGAGAATCGTCGAACAAAAACTCCATCGAAACTTATAGCAACTATCCCGTTTATCAAAAATAAAAAATGGCCATATTTATAATATAAGCATGTTTGCTACAAGAAGTTTATTATAAAGGCATTCCTAAAAGCTGAGGAAGAAATTTATTCGTTATGAAAGTAGTTCGGTGTAAATTATTGCTATACCGAAGGTATGGCTCTTTAAACATTTATGAAATAAAAATATTTAAGGAAAAACTTTAAATTACAAATATATAGTTATGACTTATGAGCAACGTCTATAATTGGTACGTTTTTAAAAACCTATTATGGAATGTTAAATTGCCTTAATGCATCTACACATTTTTCCAAACATGAAACTTTTTTTATTATATTAGGAAATACATGCGAAATCTAAACAGCATTGCGATATTTAAATATATGTTTCTGACAAAATCTAATTCTAAATTATTTTTAAAAAATTATAAACAGTCGTACATTTTTTTGAATTATTGTTAATTTTTAATTAAAGAGTAATTGTTAAAATCTATAACTAATCTCCGTGGAAACATTGCATGCAAAATAAAATGGCTGACAACTCTAGTGATAATATTCAACAACGTGTTGGGCCTTCAGTAGATTCTGAGGATTCAAAGGAAAGAATATTAGCCAGACGGGAGAGAATTAAAAAGCGGCAGGATCAATTGCAGCGTGAAAAACTTGGCAAGGCTGCTTCAGATTTGAAATCAGTTAAAAGTGCAAAAGAACTTTCGAAGGGAAGGAAACAAATTAAGGATAGTAACAATAGATTAGAAAAATTGAAATTTGACGGTGATAATTTATTGAAAAATATTAAGGTTGCAAGTGATTCTCGTGAAGCCCAGAGACGGAAAGATGAAGAGGATACTGGTAAAAGCAGAATGGAACGTCTCGAAAATGAATCGAGTGCGGCAATGGAAAGATTTGAGGAAATCGTGAAGCGCTGGCAAGTTGCTGATTTAAAACAAATTCCACAAGAGTTGCATGATTTATTAGATCAACAAAGAGCTGCTTGTGATGCTATGCTTGATGAAAAACACAAAATAATCAACGAATGTCAGTCAGATCTTAAAGCTAAGGATGATGTCTACGTTAAGGACTTAAAGAAGCAAGGTGAGGAAATTGATTTAATGGTTGAACGTATGGAGGATCAAATTAAAAATCTTACCAAAACGTTTCGCGAAGAACTTGTTCAAATTGAAAAGGCATTTACATCAGAGAGAAAAAATTTGTTGGAAAATAATATGAAAAAATGGGAAGAGCTAATGCAGCAGAGAAGGAATCTAGAAAATCAATACCTAGAGAACCGTCAAATTCATGTAAGCGATAATGAAGACACTTTGAAAAAATTACGTATTAAATATGGAGAGGAATATAACAAGGTCAAAATTCAAATGGAAACAGATGTACAAATTTTAGAACAACAATTACAGCAAATGAAAGCTACATATCAATTAAATCAGGAAAAATTAGAATATAACTTTCAAGTGTTGAAGAAACGCGATGAGGAAAACACAATTACTAAAAATCAGCAAAAACGAAAGATAACTCGTTTGCAAGATGTTCTAAATAATCTTAAGATAAAATTAGCCAAACAGGAAAAGTCAACCAAAGATGACAGCAAGTCGTTAATGGAAGATTATAAAAAAATATGCGAACAGTTTAAAGATTTACAGAAAAAAGTTAAACATTTCCAGGAATTAGATGGCAGTCGGTTTCAGGAAATATGGATTATGAATGAAGAAATTTGTCAAGAACTTGCTTTGAAATTACTTAATGCTCACAAAACCATTAATCAACAACAACTGGGCATTGATTCTAGACAGCAGGATTTATCAATATTTTCAAATAAAGGTCCTATTAGAATAATTGAAAAACAAAACAAAGGCTTGACTGCTACTGAAATTGTTCAAGAAGTCATAAAAGAAAGTTCAAGCAAAAGTGGAGATTCAGAAATACTAAGTAGTGATGACAATACAAGAATAAATGTAAAATCAGTAAAAAGACTTTTGGAATTGCTCAGTGATGAAGCAGGTTTTTTAGTTGAAGACAAACTCAAAAGACTACTTAAGCCATTAGATGATGATGAACAAAGTTTAATGCGTTTAGATTCTGTCTTTAGTGCATTGGGCATTCATAGTCAGGATGACATTGAATTGCTGACAAAGTATTTCACTACTTATGAAGAAACAGATGTACATGTTGAGAATAATGAAGATGCTGAAGTTGCAAGTATATTGCAAGAAGATCAGTTTATTCATAAAAACAATGTAATTAAGGCTATAAGAAATTTTGTAGAAGATAATCGGAAGCCGGAAAAAATTACACACATGAGCATTTTCAAATCTTTGCAGGTTTTAGAGGAACGTGATAATTCTCAGGATGCTGATTACTGGAAATCACTAGGTAATGTTGTTTCAAATGAGGATGAAAACATTTGGACCGCATTAAAAGATGCATTGGAGAAATATGTCAAAATTTTAAAGACTAGATCAAATCTCATTCGATCAAATGACGCCATGCGCCAACAAAATGCTGAACTGAGGTTACTATTAAATCAATATATTAACTCAAAAGTCAATACTGAACTACAAGTACCTCCTACTAGAGTTTTGAAACTTGAAGTTTCAAATTAATTTTTGTTTCTGTCTTGAATTCTTTATTCTTTTTAATAAAGTTGTAAATTTAAAATGGTTTGCTACTAGTATTTAATTATTTAACACATATTTTAAAATTTATAACATGCATATATTTATATATCTGGAGCTAATGAAATTATTTTAAATTTATTTAGCGCCAATATTAAATGTAATATACCGAAAAATATTTTCACTCAGTTTTATTCAACATTTTATGTGTATACATTATTCAAAATACCTAGAGATGTCAATGTGGAGGCTCCCACCTCACACCCCCAATTTTATGTATAAAATTCTCATTAACTGTTTTGGTGTATTCTAGATACTTTTTATTAAATATTTTCTTTTTGTATAATTATTGGGGCTAAAAAATCAGACAAGTAATATTATCACATCGCTCATATTGTTGTTCCACCACTCTCCCCTAAGTCAGACAAAATTTGACTAAAATTGTAGAGTTAAACCTCATCATGCACAGTTAATCAATAGTAGAAGCAGTCCGTTATTTTTTGACATGCAGTCCAGTACTTTCTCAAAAGTTTGTGCTGGCCGAAGTCATACAATTTTTCAATCTTTATTCCAATAATCAGTGTTACCAAAAACAAAAAATAACCAATTATAAAGTTAAATAAAAAGAAAGAAATTTGGAAAGATTATGATGTACAAAAACGCAAAAAAAAAATATTTAATACAAGACTACTTCAATTGAAAAATCAATGCAAGTTTACTAATCTTTTTAGGAGTCATGCTTCAAAATTGTGCAGATTGGTTAAAGTCCGGAAAACCACTTAGGCCAATTCCAAATTCTTGTGACAGCACTAATAAATAATTATCTAATATACTAAATGAAATCTTTCTTGAAACTACCAAAAACAAAAATCAATACGAATTCTAAGCAATCTTCTAATATAGCGAAACAAGATATAAATACGTTCATGGTATATGACATTAAGAGTTTGTATGCTAATGTTCCTCTAGAACAAAGGACAGATTTGGTGGCTTAAGAATTCCGTAAAAATTCAAACTGATAGAGTTAGAAAAAAATTAACAAAGAAAATATATTATTCATTTAAAATTAGCACACTACATACCAAAAATGATTCAAATAATTCCACGTGTAACTTCGTTGATTAGTTGAAATTAGTTGGTGTGTTGATGGACTACATAGTTTGTTAGCATAAAAGGGGCTTTTGCAATCACCTCCTCTCAAGCCTAGCCTTCTTTGTATCTTCACCGATTGATAAACGTTTCTTATCTATTTCATAACTTTTACCATTTAACTCTAATTATAACCAGAATTACATGAACAATAAAATTTCCTTCCTTACTACATATTACTATTGGCCTATTAATATAAATAATCTATAAAAGAAACTTTTTCGAAAATTTCTTTACATGTTCCACACATTATGTAATTGTATTTTTAAGGATTACATCTTTAAATGTCCAAAAATTTCATTTAGCAAGTCAGAGGATTTTCTGACAGGGGGACATCTTAGTCATTACCAAAGCAAAGCCCCGCAAAATTTTTTGAAAATATTGTGAAAATAGACCCTAAAAATTCCTTTTACCACCATGTCTCCCTTTGCGTACGACACTGCAGCAAGCAAACATCTTATGCAAAATTGACATATAATAGCTTTAAATTGACCAATCACATTTAAAATACATATGATTCATTCATTGAGATCGCTGTTTCATCACGATTGCTTACAATCTAATTGCGGCGATTAAAAATCAAATTCGCGAACAACCTGCAGCATGTATAGTGCCTACAGAAACAGCTCAACTGTACGATCACGGTCCTTCCTCGCAAACGAATAGTAAGCTAATTTATTTAAAATAAACCATTGCCTACTATATAAAAGAGGCCAATGTGTGAATTACATTTTTAATTCATTCACCTCAACAATATTCTAAATAGACATATCAAATAGAGAGTGACAACATGAGGTAAACATGGACCCAAGCCGACATGAAAATTTAACGCCCGAAATTGACCCGAAACGTTGATTTTGATTTATGAATCTCTGTCCAATCAAATTATCATTAACATCAATCATTTTCTGATAGGGTAAACAACAATTCATTGGTATTACTAAACATATTGGATCTTTCTCAAATCAAGCGGTGATTTAGATTGGTATGTTTTTAATAATCAGTCTAATCTTTGTATCCGACCCAACCCGAAAATTTGATACCCGACTCGAAAACCGATGTCGGGTAGGGTTTAATCGGTTACCCAATGTCACTCTCTAATATCAACGTGGTACAAGCAAATTAAAAAAAATTAAAAATTTCATGTTATTTATAGCAGTCACTGTCACTTTTAATTTTTGCAATAATTTAAGGCTGTGCAAGGAGGATGGTTATATTTGGATTAGCTTAATAGTAAACATACTAGTACCAATGTTTTGAAGATGACCTCCTCTTGAGCTTACATGTTTCATTATCCATCAAAATCTCTCAGGAGTAAATCTGTACTGATGCTGCTAGCAACTACATATACAATGCCGCCACTGGCAAATCAGATTAGCGTCAATCTGAGTTAATTTTCCATGGATATTGCAGGAATATCTTTGCTATTTTCTCGACTGCTGCATCTTGTGAGAGAGTATCGCCTGCATTTGGATTGCTTTTAAATGCCTGAAGTCCAGCACGTCTGTGATGGAAATTTAAATGCGTAGTTGAAGGTGGTTTCTTTATTAAGTAATGGGTTTAGTAAGGACCAAACATTTTTTCATGTAGATTATGTGGTCAACGTTCTTTATTCATTTTCAATGAAAAACTTTGCAGATTTACATAGACCTGCGTCAGTGGCATCAGATCCTTAAAGTAGCGGGAGACTAGATGTTCAAGTACATGGAAATTCTTCCTACACCAGTCAAGTTCTCGTTCAGATGTGCATGAGCTATGGAAGATTTCGTAGCACCGCTTCTTTATCCAAACAGATATGTTTTCATATTTAAAAAAATATTTATTCTTAGTGAATTATGGAAGTCCAAAATTTATTTTAGAATCATCACAAATTATAAAAAATTTAAGTTTCATTCAATTTTGCTTTAATTTCCCTAGCCAATCAATAAAAAACATTACAGAATGATATACATCCTTAGCAAAAATCATATTTGCATGTAAACAATATAGTAATGGGTTTTGTTAATGTTTCCTAATCAAATTAGTCTAAGTTAAATGTACTTAGTGTACCTTAGTTAAAACTTAAAGTCAATAATTTTGAGGTCAATTTTTAATAAGTTATTGTCAATTTGATAGAACTAAACTCAGAAAAACTATAGACACAATTTTGACTACAATACAGTTTAATATTTAAAAATAATTTATTTATTGTACATTTATTTTAAGTTTATAGTTTCTTGAATAAATTAGATTTTACTTCTTCTTAGAATCCATTGGCCACTTACGTCCCTCTGGAAACGGACCTGGTAGAAGCCAATGATATATTCATAATACCATGCGACTTCGAGATCATCACAATATCTTAGATATATAAGATGACCAAGTGCAGTAAAAATGTACAAATGTTTTCAAAAATCAAAATCGTGCAAGGCAAGCGAAAATCGGGCTCTGACATTTCCCTGCGAACACTAAGTTGTCAGTCCATTTATATAAATGAATTCATACAGCAGTTATTAATATCTATCCAATAAGAACTTTGATAGTGAACACATATAGCACGTTCTAAACGTTAAGGCATCAAAAGATTTGAGAAATTGATTTTTTCATCCATAATTTAGATGTCCATTCCCCTAGCATTCCAATTTGTGTATGATACTAATTGCATTCACAATATTCCAATATAACAAAACAATTTACACGAATTCGGAGGGTAGCAAGCTGGAAATTGTTCGGCAAATAGTAACCCCGATGTGCTACTGAATGTTTATAAAAATAGACAAAGCCAAAAAAAAACTAGTGAAAATTTTAAGAGTTCTTATAGAAACTTTAAGTATTCTGCAGAATGCATAAAGAATCTTATTCACAGAAATATTTTGAGTAGCTTAAGCTATTTTACGCAAAGTTACTTTGCCCCATTGAAAAACTTCAATCCTTATTAAGAGCTGACATAACTGCATTACGCAGAGTAGAGAAAATTTAAGAAAAATTTAATCCCAGTCTGTGAAACAACGGGACAAACAGTAAATCCAAGCAAAATGCGATAAAGTCCAATCGACTAATCTAAGGCTACTCGAGACCTAATGCATTGCCAAAATGCGATTTTTGAAAATAGAGTCTCATACTCACAAAAATTTTGAGTAGCTTAAGCTATTTTACGCAAAGTTACTTTGCCCCATTGAAAAACTTCAATCCTTATTAAGAGCTGACATAACTGCATTACGCAGAGTAGAGAAAATTTAAGAAAAATTTAATCCCAGTCTGTGAAACAACGGGACAAACAGTAAATCCAAGCAAAATGCGATAAAGTCCAATCGACTAATCTAAGGCTACTCGAGACCTAATGCATTGCCAAAATGCGATTTTTGAAAATATAGTTACAAACTCCCACTAGCGTAGCCAGGATTTGCGTTATGGGGTGGGCGGACCATAATTTGTTATATTTCAATATAATTTCGTGATCCACAATGCGCCCGGCTATATTTAATTAACAAATTTTGATATGATGAGCGCCATTTCAAACAAATGTAATGCTTTCCGTAGATTCATCATCGATTCATTGAATCACAAGAAGTATACTACTTGCCTCGGTCTCGAGGGGGGGGGGCGCCCGTCCGCCCGCCTGGCTACGCTAGTGAAAACTCCGGCATGTGACTAAGACTGTTGAACGCTAAGTATCCCACTATGCCCCGTCTCCCCTATTTCACAACCACTTTATTATTAAATGTTGGTGTTGAACTTTACCCAAACTAAATTTCCTTAGGTATTAGCAATCAAAGATGGCACTAGGGAAGATGGGCAAATATTTTTAACTGGGTCAGTAGTTCATGCATTAATGCAGTGTTCTTTCTTACTTAAAGTTATTCCAAACAAAAGTTAATTAAGTAAGAGAGCTCAACAACTAAATTGTAAAATTTAAAAATTATTACCATCATATTTTCAATAAACCTATATAGTAATTGTTTCAAATCCAAATATTCCATTTCTTAATTGCTTTGCCTTACATTCTAATAAACTGAAAAATATAAATATATTGTGCACAAGAGTTTAGATTGTCTCTTCAAGGTGAGAAGAATATCCCATTGCAAAACCTTTACCGATTTAAATTACCAGATAATAAATAGAAAACCATTAATGTGAAATGCTACTAGATTTGTAAACATTACTGACAAATATTTTAGCTAGAATTCTTAATTGAAGAAATTATAATAATTTATTGGATCAAAGGGTCATCTGATCAGTGTGTCACTGGTAAGCACTGAATCAATAAGTTGCAAACAGTGATCACCTAGTGTGATCTATGTTAATGATAATGTCATGCTAATGGGGCTAATGAAAACATTATTGAACTAATTCAACACTTATTGACTATTCTCTAATTGCTCAAGACAGAGTTTCAAACTAATTCTCATCCTCTGAATTAGGCTATCATTTTCAGATCACAGTCTTGTAATTTTATATTCAAAAGCTGATCATTAGAGACCTAAGTCTTTTGCACATCATCAAAATGGAACATTGAATTACTTATTGAAGGACGAAAGCTGGAATTTCATAATTTCCTTAATTACACTTTACATTTTACTTAGATTCTTTGCTGGACTGAAAAAGTAATTATCAAATTTGCAAATCATCATAAACTGCCTTGCAGTGCACCAAAAATAAGTCTTAGATGAACTTTACATGCATTGAAATTATTCGTAAACACAAAGTTATCTAACATCCAAAACGAAGAAAAATCATACTATTTATGAAAGTGCAAAGATTCTAGGCATCATCAAAGAAAGGAATGCATATAATTACTTTAAAGACAAGAATCTAAACTCTCAAGGAAGTAAAGAGGTAGAAACTATTACATTCAAATCATTTAAAACATGGTAACAAAATTAATGTGATTTATTTTTCAATCTTCTTTATAAGATTGATTTCTGGTTAAAAAAAATCCAGTAAACTTTCAAGTAAAATATTTTGGTTTCTAAAAAATACATATGAGCTCATTTCTAATCTTTTTATAAATTATAAATGCATGCTTAGGCAATCTCTTTTCCCTCCAATATAATAAGTATCTAAAATAACTCCATATTCTAAAAAGGTTCATTTAAAATTTGTCTAGTTATAGACCAAGTTCTGTACAATTGCCACTAAGCAAAATGTTTCAAAATGCCATTAGTTAGCCAAATAATTAAGCTCTTAGATACAATGTAATGTATATACACTAATTATACTAATAATCATGTTATTCAATACTCTGATGATATAATTATCTTGTGCTAAGAGAAAGTACAATTATAAATTTAATGCTAAATGATAATGACACTGAAATAGAACGAGCAGACGACAATTTTAACTATTTGGGAATTACATTTATCTCAGTACTAAAATTGAATAATGATTTAATATCATTTTACCATGCCTACGTTCTGGTGACTAATTCAAAAGTTTTAAGTCACTTATGTTATAGTGGCAGATCCTTATTTTAATTTGCATTTGCAATTTCAGAATGTTCTATTTTTTTAGCAAGTCAATTTCTTATTATGAAAATAGAAACTAAATTTTTTATTTTTTAGATATAATTTTTATATGTGAAAAAACTTTTTGAATACAATAATGATATATAGGAATAATTTATACGAAATTACAACATGGAATCTCAAAGTGTATAATAATTTGTAACATTAGTTTAATATAAGTGTCTATTTGCATTCATTTAATTAATGAATCTGTACATTTGATGATAAAATCATAGTTGAATTAAATTTGTAAAAGACAAATTTATTTGCAAACTGTTAGCATTTATATGCAAGGACATTTCGTTACAATTAATTAACTGATTGACATAACCCATAATTGCCTGCCTATTTTGGAAAATGGTCAGTATGAAATTTATACAGCAGAAGTAAAATCATGCGCACTGCCAATTTGCGCTATGTACCTCATTAAAATTTATTTTTTCAAAATTATTATTTTCTAGATGTAAGTCTTTTATATATCATACTAGAAATTATTTTTTTGATATTAAGTTTCTAAAGTACTATTTCAAGAGATTAATCACTCAAGTGTAGTATTTTAAGATGAAATTTTCTTAATTGCATAAAATTTCAAGATATTTTTTTCTTAAATATAAGAGATTTTTTTTTTTTTGAGTGTGAATACGCTAACACAAGAATATTTTGTTGATATTTATATTGCTGAGGTAAATATAGAAATTCATCTAAATTCTATATTTCTATTTTATCAAAAGATGGAGAAATATTTTTAACAAACAACAATTCGCATTTCGCACAATACCTCTGAGTTATACTTTTGATTTTAGAGTTCAATTTTGTTTCCTGCTGTTTTGATGACAAAAATATTAATTTTATAACTTACACATTTTTATTCATACTATTTGGGAATTCAACTAACTACAATCTCATGTATTTAGTAGAGACGCTTTACAACGAGCATTTAGTAAGCACAGATTATATATATATATATATATATATATATATATATATATATATATATATATATATATACTAAGAATTGCAGTTGCCCCCGACTTTTTCCGGTTAAGCTGTTCATCACATAAAATCTGTGGATGGATGTAAAAATGCCATAAATGAAATTATTTTAAATTTGATTCAAGATCGATAACGCTCCATTGATTTGAACATTTGATTTTTCACCAAAAATC